>JAOUQT010153924.1:0-18565 GCA_025769995.1 Xyliphius kryptos
AACATCAGCCAGAAAGGATGAGAACAGAGAAAAGGGGTGTGGTCACCACCTGCAGAAGCACTCCTTTATAGGGGGGGATCTTGCTAAGTGCCTCTCATTTCTACCTGTTGTTTGTTCCATTCGCACAACAGCAAGTGAAATTAATTCACAATCAGTGTTGCTTCCTAACTGGACAGGTCGGTTTCACAGAAGTGTGGTTTACTTGGAGTCACATTGTGTTGTTTAAGTGTTCCCTTTATTTTTTTGAGCAGTGTATTTCAGAATTTTACAAGTTGTTAATATGCAGTTCCATTTTGTCAATTATACTTTGGCACGTGGGTTTATTGTTTTAACAAAGCCTTTAACTGGAAGGCAGATTAAGTAAATGAAAATATCTGTCATTCAGTATTATGATAGATTCATCTCTCCGTCGGTGTACAGTAAATAGAGGCAGGACTAAGAGGGAGTTCCCAGCAGTGACAAAAACATGGCATTGGCAGCAGAGATGCTGGCCAGCAGTTGTATTTAAATGTATATTGAATATAGTCTGTAATATAACCTGTTCCTGTTGCGGCTGTGATCTCTAACTATACACATTATTGATTTGCAGATGTTTCCATTTACCTGATCTGCCTCACATTCCCAGGCTTAGCCCCATTACACCTTGCATCACATATATTTATATTTTGCTGATTTTGGATTAAGAGTCCTTGTTTTCCATCAAGGTTAGAAAATAGATATTTTTGCCTGCTTGAAATATTAAGTTTTCTAACAAGGAAGCAGGTGCTGTCCAGTGGCTGGCCATGCATTTTACACCTGGACTCCATTAATGATCCGTCAGAATTATTTCACCTGTCAATAACAGTTTTATGGCAATAAAAACATTGTATTATGCAGAAATGAAGTATGGATGGATGGGTGGGTGGATGGATGGATGGATGGATGGATGGGTTTGTGGGTGGGTGTCTGGGTGGCTCATTAGGGCGTAACATTGGCCAGGGACACCTGTAGAATCGCAAGCGACAGGCAGATACCATAGGAGAGCACCTGTAATTTAATACATTTAAAATAATGTGTAAATAAAGACATTACATATGATGAGCCTGTGAAATTCTGTTTATGGTTGTTTATTTGTACCCACGCTGCTATACTGTATAGCCTCATAAAAAATAATCAACAACAATAATCAAATTTCAATATTATTTAGGAAAATAACACGCACCACAAATTCTGATTAAGTACTGATATTTGTTTACAATGTCCATGCTGACATTGTTTTTTCCCATTAAAAAACAAAATACTTCCAATAAGAAGTCCTTTTTTAAGTCCTATTCTATCCCGCCACTGATGGTTTTGTTCCGAATACTTTTTGGGGAACAATACGTCTGCAACTATGCTGTACAGTGCACACACATACACACCACACTACTGCCTCAGCTAAATCTTCCTGTAGGCTCTTGACAGTCATATGTGTGTTGATTTACCCTCGATACTGGGAAATGTACAGATCAGTTCATGGTAAATTAAATTTTGATCTTGGCTGCCACATTTTTTTCCATAACTTGCCATTACTTGGAAACAGTAATGGCAATACAAACAAAATATTACAGGTTGTGCTATATGGACAAAAATATTGGGACACATCCATAAATCAGGCAGGTGTATTACTTATAATATACATATGTTTTAGACACTTGTATCCTTTCAACATTGTGCAAAAAGTTTGGTAAAGGCCTTTTCCTGTTTTAGCATGACTGCCCTAGTGCAAACAGCAAGGTCAGTAAAGGCGTAAAGGCATGGTTGGAGTTTAGTGTGAAAGCACTTAATTCTATTTAGTAAGTTTTGAATAAACTACAATTGAGCTGTTTCTCACCCAACATCAGTGTCTGACCTCACAAATGTTCTTCTGTATAAATTAGTAAACACTCTTACAAAAATTTCAGTAAACTTGAAAGGTCTTTCCGGATGTTTGGATGTATTTAAAGCTTCTTTAGGTTTAAAATGTAGGTCCCTATACTTTTTGTCCGTATAGTGTGTGTGTATATAAATATGTGTGCAGAATCTATGTTGCGTTAATTAAGTTTGTGTCATTTGTAGGAGTTGATCCAGTTTGTATTGCTGAGAGAGCTGGTAAACATCATTCTCTCTCTTTCTCTTCTGTCTCTCTCGCTTTCTCTGTCTCTTTTAATCTTTCTTCTACTCTGTCACTCTTCTCTATACAACTGGACTGAATATAGTATTCGTTCCCTCCAGAGGGCTCTGTCTCTCTATTCATTCTCAGCCGCCTACATGAAACAGTGAACTGACTTAACTTTGATCTTCAGCGCTATAATCTAAATGTTATTTAAAATATGGGATATGAGCTCTGGAAGGAAAATACTATTAAAAGGGTCTTTAAAACTGAAGTGAAATTGCAGTGTTTACAGACCATAAGTGTTCTGGGTTCAGGCATCATGGTTTCATGAATGCATGTGGATTCTGAGTCTCGCTTTTTCTCTTTCTTTGTTTCACTCACTCTCACTGGCTCTCTAATCTGATGTGTGCGGGCAGAACACATTGGACTGCATGCAGGTATACTAAGTTGTTTAATGTTCTCTGTTCTGTGTTGTACTAAGTTGTGCTAATTCATTGAGGCTTATAAAACAAAGTGTACCCTTTCTACCCAACACAGTTGGAGTTGTCACACTTAGGTGTGATCTTTTACAGGAAATCGCCTGTTTTTTTAGACCCATGCTTAAATGAATGTGTGTGCATATGTGTGAAGGGGCCCTGTTTACTCGCTGTCTGACAGGAAACTGAACCGCAGTCCCGGAAGTGAAACTAGCTATAGTTTCTTTCGGCCTGAGATAGCAGTACGTGTTCGATCCCTATTATACATACTCAGCAAAGTGCTTGCGTTTTCCACGTCCCACAATGCCTCGCTGTGTTGCCCGCCAAATTTGGAATTCCCATATTAAAAACTGTTGTAATTTTCTATTAAATCGTTTTGACATATTTTGATTGGTTATATTATATTATAATACAATACAACAGTGAACTAGTGTCTTCATTTTTATGTGGACCTCTGGTCTGTGGCTCAGTAATAAGAGAATCATGGCTTGATAAGGACGGCTGTGTTTCACAATTTGGAAAAAAAAACATTCCCCTGTACATTTTAGTTCTTTTCCTGCATATAACATAATCTAGAATGAACTGATTTAGTCGATTAAGGTCTGTTGAAAGCAATGAAAACATTAGGAGGTGCAGAGCAATATGCCTAATATTAAAGGACTCGTGCAATTGTTAGTGCAAGGTATTTAAACCCTCTATAAAATCCTTGAAGGCCATTCCTGCTTTAGTAATTACCATTAAAATAAACTAAAACACTTAAAATGGCTTAGATTTAAAAATGTCACTCAACTGTCCTGACCGGTATTAAAATATACAGTGGCTATAGGAGGTTGTTGTAAGTTAGTAGTTAGGGTATATAGTATATAGCTATTCATTTAAAGGCGTTCAAGTCCCTAATGCCCATTGCTCCAGGGGTGCTGTATCATAACTGCCAATGCATTCTATCCTCACCCAAGTTGAGATAATACAAAATGACCTCATGTACTAGTAATATAATTATCTTTCAGGCTTATATAGATATTGTGTTTTACATTTTATTCCAAGGTCAAATTAAAAATCACAATAAGTGCACCATTCTGCCAAATTTAGTTGTTTGTGTTTTTAAATCACTAAGTTTTTGTCAAGGCGACCGATATAAACATGCTTCGGCTTAACAGAACCTTTCGTTATACTAAAATTAACAGATTGGCATTTAGCGAGACCCCATTTGAAAGGGGCAAAAGCAGATGAAAGTAAGATTAGTTCATATGTGCATAAACATGCAGTACACTGATGATGAGCCTGATTTGAAGGTTGGAACATGTTGTAATCCTGAGCAGGGTTTTATTCTGCCACTTATGTTCTTCCACACTGGGCACATTTTCTTTCCACTGGAATATTGAGAGCCTGTGTAATTGCTTGAACTTTGTGTTTTGTGGCATTAACATTGCCATTGACAGCAATAACAGTAGGCTTAGACAGGATGTCTGCAAATTGTTGGTCATAAAAGTACCTTCTTCGTGACAAGTATTTCTTGTTAGTAAGCCTTGACATAAAGTTGTCAAAGGTGTATACACTTAGATATAAAGGTTAAAATGTGTTATAAAAACACATTTATTTTGCACAATAGGATATTACACAGATTAATACATTTAGGTTCCCACGGGGTCAAAAGTTTACAATATACAGTGTTGTTTGTTAGCTTTGCTTTTAAATTCATTTTAAGTTTTAGAATAGCCTAGGATACTTTTTTATACCACTCTTCTGAAATGTGAATTCATTCATAGCCTCCTCATCATACATACATTTCTTAAACGATTCAGATACATTCTTTCTGTACTTCATCCATTTTTGTTAGAATTATGACAGAATGATTAAGATCATTGTTTTACTGTAAGATCCATTTGTTACCCGGGTTAAGCTTTCAGGTGTTACTTCTGTATTTCAAAGTATTTCCTCTTTTTCATGATGTCATCTACTTTCAGTAGTGCACAAGTTCTCTTTTGAGTGATGAGACCCCCAAACCCTTCACCTTGTTTCACAGTGTCATTCAGATTAAACATATTTTTAGCTTGCCTTTATATAAAAGCCAAATTAAAGTTTATGCAACTTTTTTTTTAAAAGGACCAAGTTGTTGGGGTTTTTTTGTTTTGTTTTTTTTTTAAGAAAAAATAATAAAGCAACACGTTAGTGTTCAGCCAAAGTTAACAAAATTTTTCAGGCATTTGTGCAAGGCTAAATCTGGGTCCAAAATCACCTACTACACAGTAGGTACTACATTGGTTTCAGTAATTTCTGCTTAAATGGCAAAGCAGTAAGCTTTCTCTATCAGTATGTATTTGTTACATGGCATGGTGGGATGGCAGCTCTACCAGCTAGCATAAAATGCATTTTAAAGCAATATGAGAGGGCATGCATTATTTTGAAACTTGTGATTTATTCACAAGTATACATAACATTGAGTGCCTTATTGCTTTTATATAATGGTTCCAAACACACTATAATAACAATGTGCTTTCAGTAACATAATCTAGTTTTTGAAGTTAATATTGATTGCTAAATAAGTAGGTGTTTTGACCTAAACTATTAAATTGAGATACTTGTAAGTCGCCTTGGGTAAAAGCATCTGCTAAATGTAATGTAAATTGCTAAAATAGGGCCCATAAGGTTTACATAAAAAGCGTAATGTGGTCAACCAGTGGTCAACCAGACCTAACTGCTTTTATCTGTTTCGAAGATTTATGGCCTTAATTTCAGCAGTAAATCATGGTCATATTTGTTTTACAAGATTTTCACATTGCTGTTTATTGTAACATTTCTTTTTTACAGACAAAGGTGCAGGAGCTGGAGCAAAAGTGTCTTAATCAAAGCGAACAGTTTGGACTGCTCTCACAAGAGCTGGAGAAATTTCGCCAGCAGGCATCCAAGATCGACTTTTCGGCCCCTGGTTTACTTTGCCCTGGTCTTACTCAACTCCCTAATGGACTCACTCTGCCAACAGATACTGGTAACATGCAATTAGCATTTACAATGGCTCTTAGTACAGCTGCCTACACACACAGACATTATTTATTATGTCCATCCAGCTAATGTAGCAAAGTTGTGTGCGTTCACTTGCAGGTTTTTTTTATTAAGCCAGTTGAACATAATTGCAAGAGGTTTGAATGATGGTATATGTCAGTAATTTAAATAAACGTTTATAAGCTGGCTGAGTGGTTTAGTGGCTTAGTGGTTAGCACATTCGCCTCTTAGCGCTGGGGATTCCCGGTTCGAATACCTATCTGGGTGGAGTTTGCATGTTCTCCCCGTGTCTGTGTGGGTTTACTCTAGGTTCTCTGGTTTCCTCCCACATTCCAAAAATATGAAGGTAAACTGAATGCTCTAAATTGCCCTGTATAGTGTGTGAATGAGTGTGTACCCAACGATGGATTGGCGCCCTGTCCTGGGTGTATCTGCCCAGTGCCCAAGATGCTCGCCCCTGGATGGGCATGTGGAACCCCCCCCCCCCCCGCGCGACCCTCATTAAGGAATAAGCAGAAGATAATGAATGACTGAAAGAATGTATGTATGTATATAAACTGACTAGTTTTAGTTTGTCTTTGTGCTGCTGTTGTCTGATACACTCAAAGTTGTAAACAGTTTGTTTCTCACAAAAAAAACGGTCTTATGCAAAGATGGGTAGACATCTGGGATTTAGCCTGGGTACAGATTGTGGCACTGCATAAACTAAAAAAAAAAGATATCACACAGTTAACTTATATGCTATTTAAATGTCTTCCAAGCAGCTTTATGAAACATGTTGTTTTATATAAAAGCGCCTAGTCTATCATCGTTCCTGTCTCTCTGCCTTCCTTTACTTTCCTCTTCAGGCATTAGTGCCTCATGGGAGGACATCGCCTTCTGGAGTCTGGAGGGCAATGAGGCCCTCTGTGACGTCTCCGAGCAGGGTATTCTGGGTCATCCGTTCTAGTCATGTTTTCATTGATAGTAGGCTGTAGCCTACTACACATGCATGGCTGACTCATGGAATGACACAGTTCACATGTTTTTATTGCATCTGCTATTCTGACCTCACTATAAACACACAAGTTTTGTTTAATTCCACGCATCATGCAGTTTGCTTATATTATAAGAGGCTGTGTTCATTGATTTACTATTTGAACATCATGTCCCTGCTTTCATTGTTTTATTAGTTCCATTGTTCAGGTACAGTGTATCAAAAAAGTAAGCACACTCCTCACATTTCTGCAGATAGATAAGTATATCTTTTCATGGGACAACACAGAATACTTCTCATTGTGTCAAAGTGTCATTTTGTCAGTATGCGACTTATAACAGTGTAGATTTATTCTTCCCTCAAAAGAACTCAATATACAGCCATTAATGTTTAAACCACCAGCAACAAAAGTGAGGACACTCCTTAGTGCAAGTTCCTGAAGTGTAAACATTTTCCAGAACTGCTTTAACTCTCCTGGGCATGAAGTTTACCAGAGCTTCACATGTTGCCACTGGAATGCTTTTTCACTTCTCCATGACGACATCCCGGAGCTGGTGGATATTCAAGACTTTGCGCTCTTCTACCTTCCGCTTGAGGATGGCCTAAAGTTGGGTTTAGGTCTAAATATATGCTTGGCCAATCCATCATCTTTACCCTCAGCCTCTTTTATAAAGCAGTGTTTGTCTAAAAGGTGTGTTTGGGGTTGTTATCATGCTGGAACACTACACTACGACCCAGTTTTCAGAGGGAGGAAAACATGGTATTCCCACCACCATACATAACTGTAGGCATGACACACTTATCTTTTTATTCCTTACCTGATTGCCATCACACATGCTTGAGGCCATCTAAACCAAAGAAATTGGTCTCGTCAGTAACCATGTCCTTTATTGACATGTCTTCAGCAAACGGTGTGCGGGCTTTCTTGTGTACATACTTCAAATGAGGATTTCTTATGGGGTAAAAGCCATGCAGACCATTTTGATATAGTGTGCGCCGTATGGTCTGAGCACTGACAGGCTGACAGGTTACAACTCTTCGATCTTTGCAGCAATGCTGACAGCACAAAGATAGCATTTGGATGTAAAGCTGAGCACGTGAACTCCGCTTCTTTGGACGATCAACGCGAGGTCTGTGATGAGCGGACCCTGCTCTTTTAAGATTCTGGATTATCTTGGCCACTGTGCTGCAGCTCAGTTTCAGGTTGTTGGCAAGCTTCTTGTAGCCTTGGCCATCTTCATGTATCGCAACAATTCATTTTTGAAGATCGTCAGAGAGTTTTTGACCATGAGGTTTCATGTTTTTGGCCATGAGGTATCGTCGTGTGAGAGCTGTATTACAAATTTGAACACACCTGAGACCTAGTAACACTAATAAGTCACATGACATTTTGGAGGGAAAATGACAAGCAATTTCTCAATTTGGACATTTAGGGGTGTCGTCTTTTAGGATTTTACTCACTTTTGTTGCCAGTGGTTTAGACATCAATGGCTGTATATTGAGTTGTTTTGAGGGAAGAATAAATTGACACTTTTATATAAGCTGCACACAGACTACTTTTCATTGTGTCAAAGTGTCATTTTGTCAGTGTTGTCCAATAAAAAGATATACTTAAATATCTGCAGAAATGTGAGGGGTGTACTCACTTTAGTGATACATTTTAGATGCTCTTTATTGTTTTACAATTACAGACTGTAAGACAGTTGTTTATATTTTTTATTTCTTTTGTCGTTTGAGAATTGAATTGTTGCAGTTTTGATTGTGGATTTTATAATACAGTTGTTTAGAATACATAGCTGGGTAGTTGACTTTATACACCCATGGTAATAAGATTTATTAAACCCCTTTTAATCAGTGTTTCAAGACTTTTGTTCATATAATGTATTCACTGGGCATTGATGCACTTTCATGTCATCACATTTGATTTTTGAAAACAAGCTCAACATGGATTTGTTTGATCACAGAACATGTTTTAATTGTTTTTTGGTGCAACTCGAGTTTTTCAAACATCACCGCCTAAGGGTTAAATGGTGATTTCCACTAATGGCTTTGATGCACCAGGGTTATTTTTTTCTGACATCCAGAAATATTTCATGATAACTGTAGACTATAAAAAAAAATCCTAGAAGGCTTTTTGTGTCATATATAGTGTATAGAAATTTAAACACATATTTTAGCTGAGAGACACTGATGTCAAATAAAAATTTTGAGATCACAATTATTATTCTCGTTCATCCCAGATAAGTTTGAGGTTGCTGTTTAGGTCAGTTAAGTTGTTCTATACCAAATTCATCCAACCATGCCTCGTGAACCTTATTTGTGCACTGGACAAACTATGCAGGAGCAGGAAAGGCCTTCCCTTAATTTGAAATTATATGCTGTACTAGTGATTTTAATTGCATGGCTATTTACTTTATTTTATACACGTTTGCCAAATATACTAAATAAAAGGCTTGGATGAAGAGCAGTAGTAGGAAGTTTCTTTAGGCTATATTTGTGTTTACTTTCATATTAACAATTACACACTTCTATTTTTGTTGTTGTTGCTTTCAGACATTGTCTCAGCTTTCTTCTATCAGTTGAAGGATTTGGCTACAAATGTGTAAATGTATACTTACAGTGTATAATCACTCTAATCGAGCTCAAGCTTGTTTACTACACAATTTTTTGCAATGCTGGAACCTCAAGATACCAATCTGATCAGTTTTAGCAGGAAATGTAGAAACAGCATATCAGATAGTGCTGGTGATTCTATGATTTTATGTGACCCTTAATTTTACTTCAAATAAAAATTAAGAGGGCAATCTTTGCACTTAGCTATATGAGTAATAAGAACATTTATATACATGGTCCTATTTTAGCAATCTTTAGATGAGCCATTAATTGCGCACCATGCAAAAATGACAATGGTTGTTATTTTGTGGTGATTTGGAATGATGTAATTTTATTTTGTATACTATTTATGTAGCAATACACTAGAAATGTACCTGAACACACCTTATTTAGATATCACCATGCCCATAGGTGTATATATATTTTCAAAAGCACCGTTATTATTTAAATGAAGAGATACTTGCTTTGCACCCAAAGCAAATGGCTAGCCATTTAGCCATTTTTAGTTGGGGGTATGCTAATTTTTGTTGCCAGCAATTTAGGCATTAATGTTGACTTGTTTTAAGGACACAGCAACTTTGCACTGATATACAAGCTGAACACTCCATTGTATTAAAGTTTTACACCATGGAAACTTACAATAAGTGGGGTATACTATGTTAGTTACTGTAAATACATATACACTATACACTGTGGTTTGTGTGTGTGTTCCCACTGAAAAACTCAGTTTTGAAGACATGTAATTTTTAAAGGAACCTTTTATTGTTTTTTATTTATATCAAGTGTTTCTATTACATAGTTTTATAACTTTAAATTAAAATGGCAAGTTGTCATCATAATTTGCAGCTTTATGCTAACCAACCCCTTTTTTCAAAGCAAAAGCACATCAATCACAAAAAAAGCTTCTTATTATTTAAACATTGTTTACCGCATTTTTGCATTTTTTTTTATTATTATTAAACACAAAGCATGTTTTTGGTTTCAACACTTCTCTTATTCTGTTCTTGTCTGCTGTTTCTAACTCTTTCATTCGTTTTTCTGTGTCCCTGATTCCTTGACAGATGTGGCGGCCGTGCTGCGGGCCAGTTCGGCGCCCTATGCTGCTGGTTTGTCGCGTGGTGAACGCTCACCTGCTGTCAAACACCGTGAGCTCCCCAGCCTGAATTTGAAATCCAGTTCCACTTCTAGCACATCTCCAACCAAGTCAACCCACTTGTCACCAAAATCAGCCATTAACTCTCACAAGGGCAGTCCTACACATGAGGTTAGACACTACACCATTTCAAATAATAATAAAAGCCAACCTTACTTCTGTATATTTATATATGTGTATTATCATAGTAAACATGAATTACTAAATGGTCTAATGGGAAACTAGTATGGTTTTACATTCATTCAAGTAAAGGCTGAGACAGACCGTGCCCCATGCCCATCCAGGGGAGAACGTCTTGGGCGCTGGGCAGATACACCCAGGACATGGCGCCAATCCATCCAACTTACACACACAGCCACACACTCATACGCACACTATACAGAGCAATTTGGAGCATTCAAGTTACGCTGCATCCATGTTTTTGGGATGTGGGAGAAAACCGGAGAACCCGGAGGAAACCCACGCAGACACAGGGAGAACATGGCAACTCCACCCAGATTGGGATTCGAACTGGGAATCCCCAGCGCTGAGAGGCGAATGTGCTAACCACTAAGCCACCGTGTCGCCTAGCAATCAAATTGTTAAACTTTTTTTTTTTTTACTGTTAAATAGAAAGCCAATTTGTAAAACCAATGCAAGCAAAGAGCACAAGAGCATTGCCAATTTCTATCCCCTTGTCAATGCCCTCATGTAGTAGCTGTAATACGGAAGTAGCTGTAATACTAGTATTGAAGCATTTATTAGTTTCAACATTTCACTCTTTTTTTTAGAGTCTTTTGGGCTAGCAGTCTCAAGGTTCACCACAATTTTACTGTAGGCCCTTGAGCAAGTCCATTAACCCATCTCTAGGGATGCTGTATTGTTCCTAACCTTGCCTTTTAACCTAAATCATTTCGCTTGTAAGTCACTTTGGATAAAAGCAGCTGAAAAATGACCTAATGTAATAGAAATAGGAATCTAATATAATTGAATGTAATGTAATAAATACAAACACAATGGCCTATAGAATACATGGGGTAGGAACTTCTGGTTGGCTTACTTTCAACTGTTGATTTAGGCTTCAAAACTATTAAAGTGTCTCTCTTAGACTTTTGACCAAGATGCGGTTCTTTATATTGTGGACAGCATGTTGACCCTTGTTAGCCACTTAAGGTGAATGAGTTCCCCACTAAGCCTTGGCCCACACAAGCTTTTCTTTTTTTAAAACCTATTGATATCAGTTTAGTCTAGATATTTGGGAGTTCAGGCATCAAACACTGTAAAGTTGCTTTAAGCCAATGTACTAATGAAAAGTGCAACAATAATAAATAAACCTGTGTATACTACAGTAGGGGAGGGACTGAGGTTAGGTAAATTGCCCAAGGCTGGTTCCTTAACCACAAGCCTACGACTGCTCCATAGTCCTTGTAGCAGAAATCTAAGCATTAATGTTGACTTGTTTTAAGGAACCTTACAATAAGTGGGGTATACTATGTGAGCTACTGAAAATACAGTGTGTGTGTGTGTGTGTGTGTGTGTGTGTGTGTGTGTGTGTGTGTGTGTGTGTGTGTTCCCACTGGAAAACTCAGTTTTGAAGGCATGTCATTTTTTAAGGAACATTTTATTGTTTTTTCTTTATATCAAGTGTTACTATAAAATAGTCTTATAACTTTAAATTAAAACGACAAGTTATTATATCAATTTGCAGCTGCAGAGCGGTAGGCAGCAGTGTATACTACGCTAGGGGAGGGACTCAGGTTAGGTAACTTGCCCAAGACTGGTTTCTTAACCACAAGCCTACAACTGCTCCATAGTCCCTTTAACCCAGGACTGTCATACTCAATTACACAGTGGGCCAAAATGTAAAACCTAAATAAAGTTGTAGGCCAACATTGACATTTATTATTAACAAACTGACCCATGCCTCATTAAGCCCTTTCCCCATATAGAGTTGTTGCTCCTATTCCTGCCTCACCACCATAAACTCTGGAAGTATTTATGTAGTCAGCATATTGTTGACTTTATAACCATGCTTCCGTGACTAACTAAGAACAACAGATAGGATGTCTCTAATTCTAATACTGGCAACCTTAGATGACAGCCATGCTGAGAAGTTCGAGAACAACAGTTTTGTCGATGACATTATTCCAGAAATATGCATCTGATAGAAGCTAACAGTTACCTGATACAGGAATTTGTATAACGGTGAAGGAATTATTGTTTCATGTGAAGTGGACACCATGGTAGAAAACAATAGAGGGGGATTGAGCTTTGTCAGGGGAAAGGGGGTGGGGCTCCATCATGCATTTCCCATGGTTCAGGGTCTTAGTCTTTTATATGTTGTGACACCTTTATTAAATATAGTTTGTTTTAAAACTTATTGTTTATCTCCTCTTCATTCTGGCATCTTCAAATCATGTCTAGGTCCTTGCAATAGTCGTGGTGTTTCATTTCATGTCGTCTAATGTATTCTTTAATTTTAGCCACAATGGCTTCACATACAAGACAAACAGGCATTTATTTTACATATGTCACGAAATAATTTGTCCAAAAAGCTCCTGTTTTCTGACTTTTTTTGCCTGTCATGATTGACCTAGCAAAACACCAGTAAAGCATTCTGGCGTTTGTGGTTATTGTGTCGTACTGCACTCACTATGCATCTGCTCCAGTGATTTTAGCTATACATGTGCTGTATAATACCAGTTGGCCAGCTCTAGAAGTCATTCAGTATTGTCTTGTGGGATAAATATAATTACACTGTGGGACAAATTTGATGGCCAGAATTTGAAACTATGCTCTAACCCTTAAGTAAGGAAACAGCTAGTGATGTCTACTAAAAAAAGTGAATTAAACTCCTGAATAACAAAAACAGAAGTTCATATTAAATTATGTAATAACTTTATGTAATTTGTTCTGTTGCGGGATGTGCAATATATGCAGTGGAGCAACATCTCGTATGCCATTTTGAGTTTCTCACTTAAAAATACATATTTATATTTATGTTTTATACCTCACAATATAGATTGTGTGGAATATTTTGTAGATGTTCAGGTTCCTATATCTAATCAATGCATGCATGTAATTGTAATTTTGCCCCTTTACACCATAAAAAAATTATAAAATTCAAATAAAATTAATATGTGAACGAAATGTAGATTTTCAGTTTTAATTAAGGGGGTAACCAAAATATTAAATCAGTTCAATCATTTTAAACAGGATATACAAAACATATTTAATACAAATATGTAAATAGACAATCTGGAATAATCTAAAAGATTAACTGGAGATCAGGTCCTTTGCAGTTAATGGCTTACTGGAGAAAGAAACCCATCAGCTAATGCAGGTTTTTTACTTCAGATGCTTTTCGAGATGTTTCTTTTGGGGGGGCTGTGTGTTTCTAGAATTATGCACATATTAGACGTAAAACATTAACAAAAATAAAAGATAGATGTAGGTACAGAACCAATTTAAACATATCAGACTAAATATTATACTAAGTCATTAATGTTTTAAAAAAATAGTCCAATATTACAGATATGTGATGTACCATTTGTTTACCTGGTGTGAGGCCTTGTCCAGCAAATAAATCAATTATTCCAAACTATTCCAAAACTATCTTTATTTTTATTTTTTATTTTAGGCACCTTTTGGTTGAACAATTTATATAATTCAGAGTTCATTGTGTAGTCATTTAGCTTAATCCCTCCGCTTTAATGGAAAGATTAATGATTACAGCATGTAAAAGGCTTTTTTTTAAGTATTGTTCTTTTAGTCACCAATGTGATATGAGAAGCCCTGACTTTTAATCAGAGTTAAAATATATTTTTTATTTAAGTTTAGGAATAACACCAGAAACATTTTCATCCTAAATGTTGAATTCACTACAGATCAAGATAATGACCCAAATACAGCTTACATCTTTGCAATAACTTCTTGCAAACCACTTAAGATCAGTGATCCTATTTTACACCCTGATGGTCGTGATGGTCATTGCTATCTTACACCTCTTCATCAGGCAATTATATTGCACTTAAAAGGCACAGAGGGTCAGGCATCAGTAACATTTAAAAATGCTCCTAGAAATGAGGTAAAATCGTGCAGGATAACCTAAATCATCATATATTTTTAGAAACTTTTGGAGTCCATGCAGATTGAGTACAATCTTTCACTACAGCAAGAGAAACGTACCAAAGACTTAAGTTATTTTTTTTCAGATTGTAATAGCAATCAAGCAGCCTATTTCTTGATAGTGATATTTTATTAACACTGTTTCTCAGGTGGACACTGCCAGTGAGGTTGAAGAGCTGGATATAGATGTGTCTCCTGCAATGTTTCCAGCCAGTCGAGGAGCTGCTAAGCTCCAGGTCTTTATTGCCCGTTACAGGTACATGGTTGTCAACAAACATGCATACACTCTGCGTCACTCTACACTGTAACATTAACCAGCAGAAAGTGGATATTTATTAATTATTCTATCCACCATAAGTGATACTTTGGCTGTGGTGCTTAGTGATAATCCTGTTGCCCTTTCTCGAAAAGGTAGATGTCTGGTGCCATATTGCCAAGGTCTTTATTTCTATGAACTGAATATAACAATTATTTTAAATGGAATTCAAATGTACCTTAACTGTTATTTTATTAAATTATATGATGTCAGTATTAAGGCTTTAATGATCCGAATGCATTACAATGTTGAAAATAATAGCTTAGTAATTCAGATGACGCTTAAGTACCAGGAATGTTTGTGTTTCGTCAAAAAGATATTTCATGTACCAGTAAATCATCGTCATTGAATTAAACTGAGGCTCAAACCTGCATTTTATATTATGTTTTTTTTTTTGTTTAAGCCATTTTTACCTTTGTGTCTGTAAATTAAATTATTTCATAATATTAAAATGAAAATTTATGATGAAAATGTACTGTAGCTACAACCCATATGATGGACCTAACGACAACCCTGAGGTCGAACTGCCCCTCACGGCCGGAGAATACATTTACGTCTACGGGGACATGGATGAAGATGGCTTCTACGAAGGTGCAATTTTTTAAGATGATTTAAGCTGCTTTTTCTATATTTTCAATCTATTTGAATTTATGTATTTGCTATGCTATTATGACAGGAGAGCTGATGGATGGTCGCCGGGGGCTTGTTCCATCTAATTTTGTGGAGCGGGTATCCGATGATGACATTCAAGAGGGCGTCGACTTTTCCCACAGCTCTTTCCAAGAGAACAGTTTCCTCAGCATCTCGGACAAGCCACACCAGCAACTGGTGCGTCTTAATCAGAAGTCGGCCGAGCGGTCGGAGGCTCTGACTACTTCTGAAAATACCAAGGCTGGAAGTGTGAACCTTTGTAACGGCCTGGATGCAGAGCTGGACCCTGAGGAAGAAACACAGAAGAAGATCGTGCCTCATCCCTGCAGATTAACGCTCATTAAACAGCTGGCCAAGAGTGTGGTTGTGAGCTGGGACTCACCTTCAGGAGGGGCTTCGATACAAAGCTATAATGTGTATGTGGATCAAGAGCTGCGGATTAATGTCCCTACAGGGAGTCCCACCAAGGCAGTGTTGGAACGGCTGGATGTCAGTAGAATCCACCGCGTGGCTGTACAGAGTGTGACAGTGCATGGCACCTCTGACTTGAGGTGCTGCTGCATGCTGGTAGGAAAGGACATTCGTGCGGCTCCCAATGAGCTACATGTAGAGCATATTACAGCCACGTCAGCTCATCTTATGTGGCTACCTAGCAATAGCAACTATGCACATGCGGTCTCACTAAATGGAGAGCTGTGCGAACTGGTGGAGGCTGGTCAGTACTCACTGCGTCTTCGCAACCTTGTCCCTGGATTGCATTACCGTGTAGAAGTGGAGGCCCAGCTGTCTTCAGCTCAAAGGAAGTGTAATTGTGCCACCACATCATTCACCACACTCGCTGCTGGTAAGAAATGACAGTGAGTGGTTTCAATATTATAAGTGATTTCCCATTTTTCACTTTTTTATATTTTGTCTTATAGCAAGATAGAACTATAAGACATTCAATATTTGCTTATACATACAAAATGAGCCGAACATCTAAGTCCCATGGGTAAAATGTGTGATGCCTAATAAAGTGTATGATGTCACACAGGGAAGACAATTAATGGCAAATCGCACTTTGTGTGAATATTGGTAGGTTTCTGAGTACCTTCTGTTTTTAGACACTGTTCTAACAATTATAAATCAATCTGAGATTGTGTATGTGTTAATTAACAAGATATAAAACTCGGGATAATTGCAATTGTAAAATGTTCTTGGTATTTAGAAGTTTTAGTAGTCAGTTAACCAGTTTTAGCCAATTGTGAATTATTCTTATTATGGTCTCAAATGAGGCCTGTCATCTAAAAAACAAATGGTGAAAACAAAGCTTTTAATAATTCCACAAAAATTTATAACAACATAACCGTTTAAATTGACGGCTCTGAAATCTCTCCAACCGACTTTGTCCGTAACCTTGGTTTTACAAACTAAAACCGCTTGTTCCTACTGATTGTTTCCGTACAACATTAGGAAGATCAGACCCTTCTTACTTGAACGGGCTACTTAAGCATTAGTCCAAGCTCTCATCCTCTTCCAACTGCTGTAATGCATTGCTTGTTGGTCTTATAGCTTGGGTCCCCCACTGAGCCTTGGTCCTCTCAAGGTTTCTTCCCTAAAATCACACTTAACTTATTTTATTTTTTTTTTAAACTTAACAATTTCTTACATTGGGCGGCACAGTGGCTTAGTGGTTAGCACGTTCGCCTCTCAGTACTGGGGATTCCCAGTTCGAATCCCCGGGGGTTTCCTCCGGGTACTCCGGTTTCCTCCCACATCCCAAAAACATGGATGCAAGGTAAATTGAGTGCTCCAAATTGCCCTGTATAGTGTGTGTATGAGTGTGTGGCTGTGTGTGTCAGTGTGTGCCCAGCGATGGATTGGCGCCATGTCCTGGGTGTATCTGCCCAGCGCCAGAGATGTTCTCCCCTGGTTGGGCATGGGGAACCCTCATAAAGGAATAAGCGGAAGATAATGAATGAATGAATTTCTGTTGTAGGCATTTCCTTTTATTCACACCATACATGGTTTTCAGTTCTATGTGTAAACATCATACTGCCAATTTTTGAAGCAGTCTCTCATTCTTTTTATTCCTCCCACTGAATCACTTCTTTGGAAATCAATGCTGGAAGGGAAAACCCTTACTTATGTGTTTGGCTTGGTGTTCTCCTGAATCACCAGTTCATTATTCATTTTGCCCTGGCATTTTAGCCTGGTTTGGATAGTATGGTACATAACAGCAAGGCAAATAAATGTAGCATGTTTCTGTTTACAGCAGGCAGTGTAAAAGAAACCAGACAACCTGAAATACACAAGCTGAAGAATGGCTAAACAAATCCATTCATTATGTTCTGCTTAATTCTGTACATGGGTTCCCCATGCCCATCCGGGGGAGAACATTTCAGCGGGCAGATACACCCAGGACAGCGCGCCAATCCATCGCTGGGCACACACTCGCTCACACAGCCACACACTATGGAAACGGGGCCATTTAGAACAGTCAATTAACCTTGAATGCATATTTTTGGACTGTGGAAGGACACTGGAGAACCCGGAGTAAACCCACGCAGAAACTGGGAGGACATGGAAACTCACCCATATTAGGATTCGAACAGGATGAGACCTCATATTTGTATATGGATGGTGTTGATCATTTTTTAGAGTACTCTTTAAAAAAGAGGAAGTTTTGTTTCATGCCTGCATAATGCCCATGAACATACAGACAGTCACACTAAGAAAAGCAGAACTTCATTTATCGCAGACTACCTACTCACTGAATCACAATAAGCACAAGTGTTTTGACTCATTTCCCTCAAGACCATGAAATTACAGAAGTTATTTGAGTTGTTATGATAGACAAGCTAATTATACACTATCTTGTTATTTTTTTCATCGACTGTATTCAGATTTTTGATCATTTTAGCCAAATACATTTATATGCACAAACTTTTACGCAATCCACCATAGCGTTCATGTATATACAGTGGTTGGACAATGAAACACCTGGATAAAGACCACAATAATTTATCAGTATGGTGTAGCAGACAATACAGCGTCAATTCTTCTTGGGAATGACATCCACAAGTCCTGCACAGTGGTCAGAGGGATTTGAAGCCATTCTTCTTGCAGGATAGTGGTCAGGTCACTACGTGATGCTGGTGGAGGAGAACGTTTCCTGACT
>JAOUQT010154124.1:0-18561 GCA_025769995.1 Xyliphius kryptos
CAACAATTGGGAAAAAATATATAAGTTAATCCTGCTGGACTGCAGCACCACCAGTGTAACAGAAATCCAGGGTCATTTCAGTAAATGTCGTAGCCGCAGTGCTATGGACAAAGAGCTGACAACACCTCGAGAAAAAAAAAAAGAAACGCTAATAAATTATAGTAATCTATACCTATAAGTGCCAAAGCCCATTCTAACTCATCACTAACTCTCCCAGTACCTACAAGGCTAAAATTTGATTCCCTACCATGTTCTTGAAAAAACTAAGTACCTATCACCTTCCTACTTTTGATGGTTCGTTCACGATTGCCATCGAATGCAAGACATCTCCAGGGTCACGTCTTCCAGAGTACCTACAAGGCTGAAACTTGGCAACATGATGATCTGCCATGTCCTTGGAAAAACGGGTTCTCACTTTCCTACGTTTGATTAATCGTTCACTGTCGCCATCGAACGCAACACCTTGGATAGATTGGGGTCTTCACAAGTATCTACAAATCTAAAACCTTCATTCTTTATGGTGGCTTTGAAAAAACTACTGATAAGTTCTAAGCAAGCAGTCGCTTGGACAACATTGTCACAACACTATATTCATTTCACATATTCAGTTCAGATTTTAAATTGCCCCAAACCTCATGCCCAAAACCTAAATGATTAGAGCAGCAGAATTAAAAGAGGAAGAAACTGCAGGTTAACTTTGGTCGAGTGGGCTCCCTGGAGTAGCATCATCTCAGCGCCACACCCTCTACTGAAGATAAATTAGGTGAAGAGCTGAATCAGATTACCAACCCAACACCGTCAAACCTGAGAGCTACACTTTTAACTATAAAAAATTACATGCAATGAATGAATGAAATCGGTGTGTTTTTAATCTATTTTTAAAAATTTATAGTGATTCCAAATCACGAACAGTAGCTGGAAGGTAAAAATGCATTACTCAGATACAGTGAAGGCTGATGATGTAGATTTTTATATGTTCACGTTCTTTGCGTTTAGTTAAAAGGAGCTTGTTTTTTGAACCACACTGGGTGTTTATCTTCGATTTAACCAGGAAGTGCTTGGATAGGCTCCAGCTACGTTGTGGTAGGATTTAGAATACTTGTAAAAATGGTAAACATGAACTCCTCTGTGGATGTAACTGTGGTTCTGATGGACATCTATAAGTAGAAGAAGGTAACGAGAGAATAGCACCATCATGTGGAGAATAGGGTGTTGTTTACATTTGATTTCTAAATTCAGATTTATTTAACCCGGACTATGAGCAATGTTAAGCTCTTTATGTAAACAGACCAATCTGCATTCTCTGAGGTCGGAGCATCTGCCTGCTGCCACCAAACCATCCATCCATGGTTCTCTGATGATCTTCTGATGATTCTCTGGCATTGTGATGGAACGATGCAACATGGAGAACATCTACATTTGTATTTAGCAATTTCCACCTGAGTGTAAACACAGAGAGGAACATTTGTTGGTGGTGGTCTGTACATGCGACAACAAGAGAAGGCATTACATCATGTTTGATATATGCAGTGATGCTGGAGCAGTGGCTTCGTGATGTCTTGTCACTTCTGCTCCTCACTAACCGGAGTTAAATAAGGAGCAGAAGGACGCATGAAAAGTTTAAAGCCCTGCAGCCGGAGAACGCGCGCAGCCTGACAAAACGGAAGTGGCAGAGCGGGACACGTGGTGCGAAGCTGTTCTGAAGGAGAACGTTGAGGAGATCTGGGGCTGAATGGAGGTGCACAAAGAGGTGAAGATAAGAAAGTGATGAACGGCTGGATGGAAGGGTGGAGGTACTTCAGCAGTGTATGGATGTTGTCTGGTACCGTGCATTGGGGAGCTTCTTGACATGAAAGATTTAAAATAAGAACTTTCTCCAAAAAGGTTTCCTCATTGCAGCAAATGACTTTGGGGATCTGGGGGCCAGTCGATCCCCTGTGATCTTTATTTTTTTTTTTTTTAAGAGGCAAAGCATCAAAAGACATAGATAAAATAAATAAATGAATACGAAGCTGCATTATTTATTATGTTGCATGTCTGCGAAGCTAGAGACTATATATACTTATTTATATTTGGAAGCACTCGCTTCGTGGAAATCCTGCAGAATTCTGTTGTAAGGAGTTGTGATTTACTGGGGGGAAAGTTTTGCATCATTTGGAATTTTCTGATCATAAAAGTCCCTTCATCAATACATCCAGGTCTTTAATCAGCTCTCACGCAGCGGTAAATGCTTTTTAGACAACCGTGTACTTTTAAGTTTAAGGGAACAGTTGGTGGAAGTCCCTTCATTATTGTTTAACTGTGCCTTGGTGCACAAAGAAGCTCTTGATAAAGACATGGCTGTTTGGTGTACTACACTGGAGATTGTAAACATCTCACCCGAAATCAGTGTCTGACCTCATGGAGGCTTGTAGTCTGCGTCTGTGTGTCATTACTTTGGTCAGTTTTATGTATAAAGGACATTCTAACGGAGTTAAAAGGAATGAGGACGGGAGACAGGAATTCCCAAGCTCAGGAACCGCTTAAACATATTTAAAATACACGCGTTGACAGGTGGAATCCCCGTGCACTCGCTTCTTGTAGGTCGTTGCCAGATCTCTTTCTCCACGGCATGTGATGTTTTAAAGGGTGCACATGTTCAGTGGGCAAAGCCGCATCAGATGTCATAATTATCCACAACTAGCGGAATATCCAGTGGAGAACTTGATAACAGTGTGAAAGTTGAAAGGCAATTGTTTTTGAATCAGTGATGGCTTCAGAGGTTTCTAGCAATTAAATATATGAAATAAATATTTGGAATAAATATAGTGTGAGTTGTGACAATGGTGTCCATCCGCTTCCTTTCCTACAGGAATTTATCAGTAAGTTTTCCAAGGACACGATAAGGAATGACAGAGCCAAGTCTCAGCTTTGTAGGTACATAGAGCTAAGTCAGTACATACTTTGTAGGTACAAGACCCCAATCCATCTGAGGCGTCGGGTTTGATGGCGATAGCGAACAAACCATCCACCGTAGTATAGCGACAACCTGTTTTTTTTCCCAAAGACATGGTAGGTAATTACGGTGACAAGTTTCAGCCTTGTGGGTACTCGGAAAGACCCTGATGTGACACTGCAGTTGGCTTGCATTTGATGGTGATTCCGAACAAACCATCGAACATAGGAAGGTGAGAATATCAGTATTTGGGAAGTGGGAGAATTAGTGCTAAGTCAGTGAGTCAGTGTGGGATTCGGTGTTTAAAGGTATAGATCAAAGTCCATTAGTGATGGTCCATTATTAACTGTGACTGTTGACCGTGTTCTTTATAAACAGCAGTACGAATGTTAAAGGGTTAAACCAAAGCTTCGACTGACCTACATGGCGAGATGGCTGTCTGTTCACGTCCGAAGTCCTGTACTTTTCACCAAGACATGCTTTTCCGTCTCCATCTGTTCAGCGATCCATCAGACTGTTTATTCCATTATGGCACCAAACAATGCGTTCGTTTGCGCGTTCATCTGAGCGTCAGCTTCCATCACGCCGCCCATTTGTCCGAGTAGCTTGTGTCTGACTCCATGACTGTATCTACTCGTCATGCTTTTTTGCAGAGACGCTGTTTAGTTCCTGTCCATTTGCTCAGAACAGACCACTGAGACCACTCAGACATGAGTGTGGGATTGCTGTCAGCACGGTTTACTATCGTTTAGGAAAGAAAAGCGTAAATCTGATGTAAATATACAGAGAATAAACTCTGATTTGACGTCCAAGCTGCAGTCTGACAAATGTAATGAACTGGTATGATTCATAATGCAGTGAAGCTCCCTTTGACTCAGAAGCGTCCCATGCTGATGCTACAGCAGAGGGTGATTCCCATGTATGATTGTTCATTCACCATGTTGAAGGAAAGCAAAGTCAAATAAATCTAATCTGAAATAAATAGAACAGAACTTTTTTTTGGTCCCATGATGGTGCTAAAGTAAAGCGTTAACTTTATTTTTATTTCTCATGGGAAACTTAACAGGGACAATGAGTTGTGTCCACATCACGTGATCACACTGAATAAATCCAAAGCGACTGGTGAAAACAGAAACTGGCGAAAACAATTTTCATGGAGAAAATTGACAAACACCAAATATGGTGATATCTAAAGTCAATGAAAACAGGATCCACAGTATTAATTTTGTTCAAGCAGTCCGTTACCCGCCCAGAACGTGTCCACAACCAACTTTTGAGGAATGCTGCTTTTGACCATATTAGTTTCCCTCCAGACCTTTGCAGATGTGTGTAATGACCAGCAATAATCACATCATCTGCAGATTGGTTGATCTGATAATGTGCCTCCATGTTATTAAGGCTTTGGCAAAGCGGTCTGGCATCAGCCTGAGCTGAAGCAGGTCACCGCCTTCCAAGCTTCAGGCTGGGCTTGTCTGGCAGTGGAGTAAGACTAACCCTAATGCCACAAACAGACCTGTTCCCTGTAGGGGGACAATCAGTCTTGGATGATCAACAAGGAGCCCTCTGGTCCTGGAACAGTCCAGTCTGATGGATTAACCATCTTCCTCTTCAGAATTTGGCCAGAGGGAGAGAGACGCCATAAAGCAACCATCTGGCCCTCAGTGACACAGCATGATCCCTGCACTGAGAGAAGCAGCAATAATAAAAATATAATAAAATATAGTAATGGGTAGATTGTCATTCTGTCAGCATATGATTTTTATTTTCCCTTTTAGTCCATTTTTAATCCTGCTGTAAAACCATAACCAAAAAATCAATAATTATCAGAAACTATATTCATTCATTCATTATCTTCCACTTAATCCTCTACTAGGGTCATGTAGAGGGGAGGGGACGACGTGAGGCACTTGGCGTATCGTCTTTTTCGCATAGTTAAAGTGGCTGGGAAGACGTGGGGTGGCTACGTGACGGGGCTAATACTGTAAGGCATGCTACGTGTTGCACGTCAACAGCAAAGAGAACATCTGACTAAACGTGTCCAATCCAGCAGTACCGCTTTGCTTGCTGAAAATGTAATGAAGATGCAATTGAGAACAGGTACTTTGCCAAATAAACAAATAAGTTAAGCAAATAAGAAGCGTGCCTTTAAAATGCTCACTATTCAGGCGTAGAACAGGTAATGGCTATTATATGTAAACTCCAAAGCCATCACTCATTCAAAAACAACTGCATTTCAACTTGCACGTTGTTAATCTTTTCTATTTAACCAGATGAGGGGATGACTATGTGTTTGGCGTATATCGATTGTCACATGGGTAGAGCGGAGGACATGACGCAAGGCACTTGGTGTACAGCAATTGTTGCAGGGTTAAAGTGGCGAGAAAGATGCAAGGTCCTTGACGTATTGTTGGGTTCAGCATGTTATTTAATGTATCTATTAAAAAGTTGTCAACGACCCGCCCAGAACTTGTTCGCGAATCTCAAAGCTGTAACATCTCAAAGGAGATCATCTGTTGCTGCAGTTTGTCCAGCAGTTGGACAGGCTGGTTTAGGTCCTCCATCATATCCATCACCTGTATGTTTATATATTTCATATCGTCTGTATTTTCATTGAGACACCTCCCACTGATCGGTGACCCTTTAGGAGCCTGTTGGTTCTCTTTAAACAGGGACCGTGTGCTCACGGTTCTGAGGGGTAATTGAATGAACGTGAGGAGCACTCAGCATGAAATGCATCACTTACAGGACTGTACCCAAATCAATAGAGGATTAAAACGGGTCTGAGAAGAGCTCGTGGATCGGAACTCAGAACTCGGCACACAAAACACACAGCAGAGGAAAGTAAATCGTCTGGCTGGGGGCTTAGCATACGAGCTGATGCAATAAAATAAAATCGCTCGCACCCGCTGTTCATCATGCTCCTGTTTCTTGTTGCATTATTCCAACATCCCGTTATTGATTCGATGCCTCCATTTTCTTTTGTCTGCAGTGTTTGTTTTCAAAAAACAAGCAACTTCTTAAGAGTTCCCACTGCCGCCAGAAACACGTTTTTTTAAATCCTGACTTTACCGCGCTCATAGCACGGCCGGGCACGCATGCTACTGTCCTGCTCTGTGTATGAGCTTGATCTCAGTGGGAGCTCCAGGTTCTCACAGAGATGCTGAAGTTGATGATTGATTTTTTTTTTTTTTTCAAAAAAAGCTTGTTGTGGTTGCTCTGCGTGCCGCTGACTCCCCCCGCCGAGCCTTTGCCTAATTTTGGCGTGAGATTGTCAAGTTGCGTCCCGAGATCTGCCATTCTTCTGAGTCAGCAAGCGCCTCGCTCGTCTGCAGGAGCTCAGTGTGTAATCAGGACGCCTGTCGGGCTATTCAGGTCTGATCGCTGTTCAGTGCTGAATAGAGCGTTGCTTTGTATATATGGAGCTCTAAATAATACAGACATCCAGGAACCAAAAACATAAAGTCTGAGTTTGGTGACATCATACAGAAGCTCCACCTCTATGGAGCAATACCTGGTGAACAAGTCTTCATTCACCATCATGATGGAGTGTTTGAGGAGGGAGAACACCACTGACTCTGCACTGTAGTACTGAGCATAATCCACCACACTAATAACACCTGTTCTGACCACGGTCCTGATCATAGGAGAAAAGAGTGAAGGGGACTAACAGAGGACTTAGTGTATGCAGCAGCAGCTGGACTACAGAATGGAACTGTAGAACTACAAAGTGGAGCTACACCGTGGGTGGTGCTGATATTATTGCCATAGCTGTAACATATATGTGGCAGAGTGTAGGGTGATGTTTGGGTCCCGCAGAATCCTGACGTCTGTAATTGGGGTGGAAGCAATGAGGACAGATACAGGAGTTCACACCACAGAACAGGGTTTATTGCGGACATTATACCTTTACATTAAGGTCCGTGATGTGCGTCATCTGGATCACCAGGGAACCTCTCGTCCTCGAGCTTTACCTCTAATCCACAAGAAGTCATGCTCCTGGTGTCTTCCACTCCGATGCGCGGCATATAGAACTTTTGCTCGCTCATTCTACTCAGCTTTGCTCTCCGTCAAAGCCTATGTGGGAAAGTACTGTGCATCTCCGCTGGATTACGTGCCTGCAAGCCTAGAGGTGATGTTTTTGGACCACATGCGTCCTCATTCCTCCCGGGTTTCTGCTCCAAACTGTACCTGGATGTGTAGATTATGAGGACTGGAGACGAGTTCCACAACACAGAACAGGCTTTATTGCAGACAACGCACGTTTACAGTACATCAAGCCCTACAGGTCATGTCCTTGATCTGTCGCAAGGAGAGTGGTAGAGAGTCTGATGTCCACCGCCTCCATGAACGTGGCTTCTCCTGATGTCCGCTTTCCAGCGTGTAGCCACTTGCATGTCATCTGGGCCAACCTCTTGTCCTCCAGCTTCCCCTCCTTCGTTGCCTTAATGAAGCATGCTCCTGGCATCTTTCGCGCCGGGGCGCCACATTTGGAACCTTTGCTTGCCGTTCCCATTCCATGAAGGCCAAAAGATGTTGAAAAAGATCATGCATCTCAGCTGGACAATGTTTCTGCATACTCGCAGGTGCATTTTTGGACCGCGTGTGTCCTCATTCACACAGTTTGGTTTTTAGGTTTAAATAAATAGGATGGTGAAACATTAAGACTCTGGAACAAGCTATCACTCATCACTGATATAAAAATGTTTTATACATGGCCACGTCCTTCTTATTCCCCTGATTATTTTTATTGTATGGCAATTTAAATTCAGCAAAATATAATTAAGATAGAAGTCTAAAAAAGTATAGCATTTAATGAACTTCACTAGTTTCTATTCCATTGTTAGATGATTTCTCTTGAACTCGGAACATTATCTGCCATCATTATAAATACAGTTTCTCTTAGAAACGTGAACTGAGGGCTGTCAGAGAATCAAATGTCTGACATTCTTAATAAGAGATAAAAAAAGAATGTGCACTCATGATGTACTGAACTCGTGATATCTGTTCCTGTAAAACATGTTTTATTTGGAGACTAAGAAGTTGTCTGGGTTCTGTATTTTCCAGGTGAAAGGTCCTTGGTATAGCTTGGTACTCTGGATATTTTAGTGTTCCCTATAAAGTGCACGTTAATGTTCTCATGTTGCCTCACTTTGATTCCATAGCTGAGGTTATTTGTAAAGTACACTTAAACAAGCGTGCAACAGCAACACCAAATTATCAGGTTCTCATACCTGTAATGACAACCTTTCCGTTGGCGTCGCCGCGTTTAATCCACTGTGTGACCTCATTATCACCTGCAGAAGAATGTCACACTCCACTTTTACTCTTTTAATTTAATTGGGGTGAAATTGAAAGAACCTTTTTGTTGTTTTTGGTGTGAATTTTGTTGATTGATTCATTATCGAATCTGAAAACCTTCAATGGTACAAGAAAAATAAAAAGCAGCAATACCTGAACCAAACTCTGAGTTTCTACGGTTCCTCTGAAATATCCAAAATCAATCAAACGAGTCACAGTCTTGAAGTCTGACGGGTAGGAGGTCTGACTCGGGGTTCTCTTACTGATGCAGAAGGGGAACCCTGATGCTGGGTTGGTGTTTGGGAAGCGGTTGGTGATATGGTCAGCTGCTTCATTATCTGGGGTGCTGGGGCCTATCTCAACCTCCTCTTTGACCTTTCTCTCTGCCTCCTTTTGGAGGTTCCATCCTCATTCCTCCTTTACACAAAATCTCCTCAATCTCACCTCCCCAACGTTGTCTTAAAAACATTCTGCTGGTCCCGTCCCTCTAATGCACCAATTTTTTTTAATCTTCATCCTCATCCCTCTCACTGAGAATCACATCATCTTCATCTCTGACACCTCCAGCTCTCTCACGTTTTTTGAAAGAACCACCATCCCAGCTTGCGATCTCTTCTCCTCTCCATCACATTCTCCATTATCTCTCGATACATTATCTCTCCCTCTGCCCTCCTTCTCGTTTAAACCGATGCAGTACAGAATGTTTTATGAAGTCATGTCAGAATGTTCTTTTGGTTCCTGATAACTGAGAGCCTCATCTCGTTGTTTGTTTACTGAAATTCTTCTGTTTTCCCCCCAAAAAGTAGTACTTCCTTTAATTGACCCCTTTCTGATAGTTGACCCTCCACATGACGGCAGTGCGGAACTGGGAGTATCTGGTTGTCCCGTGTGGTTCTCCGTGGTGGACATACCTCCATCTCTCCTCTAAAAATAAGCATTGTTTACTGCGGTGTAGTGATTTCCAGCTCCACCATGCTGTACTGTGTGATGAGCTGTCAGGAGTCATTACTCTCAGCCTCCGCTCCATTTTCAGCCTGACTAGCTGCACGGGAGAAAAAGTAGCATGTCAGGCTAACAAGCTAGCACAGCAATGAGCTCGAGCCAGAGCACTTCATAAGTTGGGTTTAAACCAAACTATGAACTTAAGCCTGAAACCTTTATAAGATGGGTGTAAACCAAACAATGAGCTTAAGCCGAAAACCTTGAAAAGATGGGTTTAAACCAAGCCATGTACTCGAGCCGGAGACCTTCATAAGCGGGTTTTAAACCAAACAATGAGCTTGCGCCTTAGACCTTAATGAGCTGGGTTTAAACCAAACAATAAGGTTGAGTAAGATTCCTTCATAAACTGTGTTTAAACTAAACAATAAACTCAAGCCTGAAACCTTTATAAGCTGGGTTTAAACCAAAAAATGAACTCAAGTCTGAAACCTTTATAAGCTGGGTTTAAACATAACAATGAATTTGAGCCTGAAACCTTTATAAGATGGGTTTAAACCAAACAATGAACTTGAGCCTGAGACCTACATAAGGTGGGTTTAAACCAAGCTATGAACTCGAGCTGGAGTTCTTCAGCAGCTGGGTTTAAACCAAACAATGAGCTTGAGCCTGAGACCTTAATGAGCTGGGTTTAAACCAAACAATAAACTCAAGCCTGAAACCTTTATAAGATGAGTTTAAACCAAAAAATGAACTCAAGCCTGAAACCTTTATAAGATGGGTTTAAACCAAACAATGAACTTGAGCCTGAGACCATCATAAGCTGGGTTTAAACCAAATCTTCACATCCACTGTGTGGACAGAAGTATAAGGACAGACCTTTTAAATGAGAATGTAGTGTTTTATCAGGTTTCACTACCATAGGTGGTTGTGATAGACAATGTATGCTTCAACTTAGTGGAAAAAAGTTTTGGGAAAAGCCTTTTTCAGTTCCATTATGACTGTGCCTCAGTGCAAAAACCACTGGCTCTTTATTTTAATGTTAGAGTCTTAATTTTTAAGGCAAAAATTCAAGACAACCTGAAATCTTGTAGAAAGCCTTTCGCAGAAAATGGAGGTTGTCATAATTTCAAAATGTGGGGTTTTAGACATCCCGTAGATGTAATGAGTTGGATTCCCAGTTTTTTAACCTTTAAAATTAAAATCAGTCTAAATAAATCATTTACTGTACATCGTTGACCATCTAAAGGAACTTTTTTATGGCTCTTAGAACTGTTAAAGTAGATACCCCCTCTGTTTAGTGTCTATACTACAGCAACTGTGCAGAATCATAGTTACTCCAACTCTTTAAACACATATGATGAACAGAGATTGATTCAGGTCAAGGCTCCAAACATTAGCAATGAAGATGTTACCATAGCAACCATTCACCGGCTAATGTGTCTCTAATGTCCGATGGTGTAAACGCAAACGGAAATACACCATCCATTAGGAGGTTTGTAGTGTTTTAGGAAACTTTCCAGAAGGTAGTTCTTAAAGAGTTCTAGAGAACCTTTCATCCTGGTTCCACCTGCACCTGTGATTGTGTGCACACTGTGCCAGTCTGGTGGCAGAAGCTGTATTATTCATTTAAAAAAGGCCCAGATTAAAGTTGTGTGGTGGTCGTGGTTAATGTGGAAGCCTCATTCCGATGATATAGATTGGTTCCTGAGTGAAATTAGTCATCACAGGGCGGGAATGACAGTTTTCCATTTAAAAAGTGGAGACTCTGCTTCCAGAGGGCTGGCGTTTCATTAAAGACATCCATCTTCATACAGAACAGCTTTAAGCTGGTCACCACTGATATTACAATTACTACACTCGGCACCATAATGTGCAGTCAAATGGGGTCAGGAATAACATATACACACTGTATACACACTGTATACACAGAACCTGTCATTACTCACCGACCAATAGGAAAACGGGCATCATCACACAGGGGTTAATTTGTCCAATCACAAGTCCTGGTTTTCACTGAAAATAAATAAAATACTTAATAACTTCCTCCAGGTGGCGTGGTGGCATAGTGATTCCCTCCCAGTGCTGGGGATCCAAGTTTGAAATCCGATCTGGTTTGCGTTTCCATGTTCTCGCCGTGTCCCCATGTGTTTTCTCCAGGTTCTCCAGTTTTCAGTTCATTTTGTTCATACAATGCTCAATTACCTTCGAACGCAAGACTTCGCCAGGGTCACGTCAGGGTCTTCCAAAGTACCATCAAGGCTAAAACTTGGCTCCTTCATTCCCTATCATGTTTTTAAAACATTTAACTGCTTCTAATTTTCCGAAATTTGATGGTGCGTTCGATATCGCCATTGAACACAAGACCCCTCCAGTGTCACATCTGGGTCTTCCTGGCTACCTACTAGGCCAAAATTTTGCACTGTGTTTACCTACCATGTTCTTAGAAAAAAGGTTTGTTTCTTTCCTATGTCTGATTGTTTGTTCGCTATTGCCATCGAATGCAACACCTCAGATGGATTGGTTTTTTTGCGAGGGCCTACAAAGCCGTGACTTGGCTCTGTCATTCCTTATCATGCCCTTGACAAAACTTTACTGCACAAATGGCACCAAATTGAAATCTTGCAACACCCATTTGGCACCCTGTCCTGGGTGTATCTGCTTAGCGCCTTTACCCGCCATGACCCAAGGATAAAGGTGCTGCCTTGGTGCTAAATCCTTGGGCCTGCTCCTCCTGCATTTCTGGGTCTATTCTACACTCCCGGTTCTGTTGATGGTTGGTAACTAAAGTGCATTACATCCATCATGGGGCTTACTTACCCGGGGTCCAATTTCATGGATAACCAGGGTAGTTCTAAAGAACATTTCACATTATCTCCAGTTTAAAAGTTTAGCTGGTTTCTCTGCTCTACCACACACTGGACTGCGGTACTTAGAGAGCTGGAATAGTTCAATTGTTCCATAGGATGAGCCCTTTGTTGTTTTGGGTGGTCTAGTAAGTGTTGAGGAGGTAAGATGCACCTTGAGGTTGGATGGTTTTAACCCCAGAGACCCTTCTGAGGCCCTGAAGTGCAGCAACACTATAGTCATGACTGTAGAATGTTATGAAGCCCTGAACTTACTGATATTAAGGGGTTCATGTGGACAACTCGGTTTGTGGAATTTCCTGTCCTGTTTTTTTTGCAAAATTCTTCAGGTCACGCTTGTTTTTTTCTGTACGAGAACCCCAGCTTCGTCGTGAGGAACATGCATAAGAGCTGGTGGTTCTGTAATATTTATTCCTGGATGTTTATTTTCAGATAGCTCCAGGCGTCTGTACGGGTAGCTTTACTGCAGCACAGGTCGCGTGGTTATGCGGCACCAGGCTACGTTCTGGGCGTTAAATGGAGTGTGTAGGTGTGCGAGGTTTAGCAGATGCGATGCCAATGCTCTCTTATTCTCATCTCTTTCTCCCCTCCTGGTTGAAGATGAAGGGGGATCTTCTCGTGCGACTTGGCTCTGCCTGAGGTTTCACGTGGTGCAGTTGGATCTTTAACTCTCGTAGTTCCATCATTAAGAGTTAAACTGTAGAATCGATTTCTTTTGCGTTCTGACTCGTGTCCTTTATTGTTCTGATACAGCTTGAAGAACCAGTGAGGGAGCTGATGGGTGCTCTTTTTCTCTCTCTCTCTCTGTGTGTCTCACTCTCATGTCTCTTCCACTTATTCCAAGGTTTTCTCACAATTAGCACTTGGTGTTGACACACAGCCCGAAGAGATGGAATCACATTAAAAGTGTGAGAGATGGAGAGAGAGAGACGGAGACAGAATGAGGGACGGGGTGGGAAACCGATTACGAGGGAAATTTCATCTTGGCTGTCCAAACTCTTGCAGGAATCAGAGCGTGTGCGTTTGTTTGACAGCGGTACCTGAGTTGACGTGGTTAACAGAACCTTGATTGATCCCGAGCTTGTTGCTTGTCGACCTCGGATGAGGCTGATGATGTAACCTGATGTCATGATGAGGACAACAGTCGCGTGGAATTTGCTACGACATTTTATCTACAAAATGCTTAGCACAATATTAACAACCTGCCGCTCTCTCTGCCTGTGTATGTGTGTGCGTGTGTGTGCATGCGAAATGAAAACAACATGATGTTAACACTTTATCAGTATCTACAGGATCGTTTCCTATAAAAACTGTCCTCCAGAGATTATCCTAATTCTAATTCCTTACTGAAGTATCCTCATAATCCCACGGTGTGTAAAGACAATTCACATGATTATAAACTTTTTTCAGTGCGGATAATGGGATGTAGTGCTGGTTTCTTCCCACAGTCCAAAAACATGGATTCAAGCAAACTGGCTACTCTGAATTGCCCCTATATATCGTGTGTGAGTGTGTACCCAGGGATGGATTGGCACCCTGTCCTAGGTGTATCTGCCCAGCACCAAAAAACGTTCTCTCCTGTATGGGAACCCCTCCACCACCTTAGTAGGGATTAATCGGACAATATTAAATGGATAGATGGATTATTTTATGTGGTTGTTAATTGGAGGTCCAAATGATCTACTAGTAGTTTGGGGTAGTTCAATGTTTGGGATACTGGGCCCATGAGCAAGGCCCTCAGGCCGTATTGTTTCAGGGAGACTGTATCAAAGTTTACTCCATGACTGACCCCAACCATTAAGCCAAGACACTCCCATTAGATAATGTGTAAACAGTGTTTGATGTCGTTCACTGTAATTGATAGATTTTTAGAATTCAAGTCCTTTCAGGGATCTAAACAGTATTTTGTTTCAAACATGTTCTGTATGCTGTAGTACTAGAGCAGGCTCACCTGGAACCTTCTCGGACCCATTTTTAATCTGGGTTTGTAATTTGACACGGTTTGAATGCCCCCTTTCAAAAACGGCAAATCAGAGCTGAGTGACGAGTGCATGTTCACACCAGAACCTTTCTCTTTTCCTCTCCGCTGCCTGTCCATGATAATTGCGACGTGTCTTTGCACTGCCGTGAGCCTGGAGGCGATTTTCAGAGTTCCATCAGCGGTTGCAGTTGCCATGTAACCTCAAATTTCATTTCTTGCTACTGAGGCAAGGCCTTGGCAGATGCTCGCTCTACTAGATCCTGTCTTGTTTTTGTTCTGCCGTCTCTCTGCCCTACTGTCTCCCTACTTGGCAGTCTCTCTGCCTTGCTGTCCTTCTGCCCCAACGTCTCTCTCTCTCCCCAGCCGACTGTCTCTCTGCCCTACGTTCTCCTCTCCCACCTTGGCCATCTCTGCCCTGCCGTCTCTGCGCCCGGCTGTCTTTTTGCCATGCCGTCTCCTTGCCCGATTTTTTTGCCCCACTGTCTGTTTGCCCCGTCTCCGTTTTATGATCTATGGCTCGCTGTTTCAGGCCAAGCAGAAGCTGAGTTGTTTGTACTGGCCGGCTTCTCTGATCACTCTTCTGGCTCAGTCCCTCGTTTTCTCTCAGCTCATTACCCAACATGATGGATGAAGTGGAGTCTCAGGCCAAGTCTGCCCCATTGCCACCCTTATCATGTTGGTGTGGCTTGGTGGCATAGAGGCTTAAAGGCTGAGTAATGGGCACCATGTGGGCAGGTGTGCCAGTGTTCCAGTGTGTGAACACAGAATTCAGGAGGACCATGCCTAGCTGGTGATCTTCCATGACTGTCTTTCTCTGATTACCCTTGCATTACTTGTTACAGGTTACTGAAAACATTCTGTGTGAAATTTTGTATGTTCCCTTCGATCTGTGTAAGTTTTGCCACAACCAAAACATGGAAATCCTTAAAAGTCTGGAGATTAAATGTCTGCTCTTTTCCCCCTATAGGCTCCAGCACCTTCTAAGGCACAGATAAGAATATGTAGGTTTAAAAATGAATGTTCAGCTGCATGTGTTAGAACTTTCTGCCCTCTTTGATGTTTAAACGTAAAATTTGCTACTTCTAATGTAGTTAAAAACATGGCAGGTATCATCGGGCGGCGAGTGGCATCTCTTAATACACTCAAATATGTGAGAGCGTGCCTTTTTCGAGAAACGTGCGGCGTATATATCAATATACAAGTGATTTATTACTTCAGCACCATTCGGCCAGCAGCTGCTCTCAGTATCAATATGGCTGAAGCCTCCGTAAGCTCATCTCAATCCCGGTGTGACGCGTGAGTTCCAGTACCTCTGGCTCTCTCGACTCGGAGTCTCCCGCGAGTGTGTTTGTGCATTCTAACCTGGAGTGCCTCGGCGCTGGGCTGCATGTTTGCATTAAGTGTGTACTCTCCCTACTGTGTTATGAGGTAGGTGGAGAAGCACTTGAGCATGGGCCAGCTGTACTTCAGCCGAGTTACTATGACAGCGCGTGAGCGAGCGGATCCACTCCAGGTCGTACTCCAGCATCTCTCAAAAATGAGAATTAAGAAAAGCAGCGCTGCTTTCAGATAGGAGGTAAAAATAAGCCTGCAATTGGACGTGACTCAGAAACTCTCCATGTCGTACGCATTCGGTCCGACTTGTGAAGATGCTTTTAATAATGCAGAAGCTGCGGCGCTGAGATTTACAAAAGTATTTAGGCACAACATTTATTAATAAAGGGATCCAGGGAATGGATTTGGTCCATTTGCCACTGGGGTGTAAAATCAAGCACCTAGTTTTTTCATTCATTCAATCTTATGCTTAATCCTAGAGACCAGTATCGCTCGGGGTTTCTCCATAGGCATCCTGTGGAGAACATTTCAGGCGCTGGTTAGACACACCCAGGACCGGGCATTAATCTATTGCTGGAAACACACTCACTCATACAGATCCACAAACAATATTGGGGCAATTTTTAGAAAGGGGCAATTTAGAGCAATCAATTTACCTTGACCTCATGGTTTTAGACTATGGGATGAAAACCCACACGGGAGAACATGGAAATTTCACCCAGATTGGGATTCGAACCTGAATCCCCAGTGCTTAGAGGTGAATGTGCAAATCACTAAGCTATCAAAAACCTAGTTATGACTTTTAAACAGACGTATGCTTAGTTTGGGGAAGGCCCTGTTCTGTTTCAGCACCACTATGGCACGGGGCTGAAAGAACTGTCCTGTGACCTCAACCTCATCCAACAAATTTAGGATTAATTAAAAAAGAATTTGTGACCTAGAATGTTGACCTATATATTATACTAGCAGAATTCCCGCTTGCTTTCTTATGGGAATTTATCAGTAGGTTTTCCAAGGACACGTTAAGGAATGATGGAACCAAGTTTTAGCTTTGTAGGTACTTGCAAAGACCCCGATCTATCTGAGATATTGCGTTCGGTGGTGATAGCAAACAAACAATCAAATGTAGGAAAGCGAGAACCTGACATGGTAGGTAATCACGATGCCAGGTTTCAGCCATGTAGGTACTTGGGAAGTGGTAGAATTCGTGATGAGTCACTGAGTCAATAAAGGTTTGGCATAAGATCAGTGTCCTGAAAGGTGCCAAAGCCTATCCCAGCACGCTTGACTGACATGATTGTTACCGTATTAGAGTTATGAAACAACACACACACTCACGTTATAAATAACCATTGTCTGCCTGAACAGATCTTCATGCATACATTATTAATGATACTTTATGTATTTATGTTTTGGATCTCCAGATAACCGTCGCATGGTTTTGGAACGTTCTCGCTCTCGCCACAACGCGAACTCCATGGGGCGATGATCACAGACTGTCCACTCCCGCCATTCAAGTGCCAAAGAACATGGAGTGGAGATGCTGTGGAGGTCTGAGGACTGGTGGTGCAGATCTGCACATGCCTTCTGGCATGGGCTTCACACTACACACACACTCACACACACACACACAGAAACAAAGACTGCAGATGTCCCGGGACGATGACGGTTCCACTGCCTTATACACGAAATGTTCCGCTTCGTTCCTTCAAACGCTCTCGTTTTCTCTCCGACAATATCCTCACCCCTTTTATGCTGCTGCCGTTCTGACCTTTACGCTTCCTGTTAACATAAGGCTTCTCATTTTGTTTTATGCCTGTACGATTACACCCCGATACGCTGTAACAGCAAAAGTATGGGGACACCCTGCTGCCTGGCTTCTTATTTAGATTGGGTTCAAATAAATCAAAGTGAAATGTCAAGGCATTCAGGTTCCAGCAACACACACACTGCACGGAGTGTGTACTGAGGAATCATAGTTGACATAACAGTTAAACAAATGCTGGTTGAACTGTAAGAGAAAAGACAGTAGCTGTGTTTTTTACTAGATACTCCAACAGACCCTTTTGGAATTAAAGGTTACATTAACCAGAAGAAAATTTATTCTCTTGCTCTTGGGCAGTCTTACTGGAAGAAACAGCAAAGGGCCTGCCCCAAACTGTTGGAAGCACGGCATTGCACTGTTGTCAACTTAGCGACTTTTCGGCCCCTCAGTTTTGAAAAAGCTACTAGTGACTATTTACTCACATTTTCTGTCCCACAATGTTTAGTCTTTAAACATGCAAAGGGACTGTTATGCAAATTAGGCCATGACATCATTTAGCGACTTTTAGGACAGCCGATAGCTACTTTCCTTACTGAGGAGTAGGCAACAGTGATTTCCAGGTGTTGCCAGTTTAGTGACTTTTTCGTGACTTTTCAGACTCTCTAGCAACGTATTTAAAACAAAAGCAATTATCAACAAATCTAGCGACTTTTTCTGGGTGTTTTTGGAGACTTTTCGAGATCCACATGTTCTTCAGGTTCTGTTCTTAAGGCCCCATTCCACAACACTCAGCGCTCAGACAGACACACATCGCTCCACGACCAAATTGCCACTGCCCCCGCCCCCTAATGACGAGCGAGATATAAATATAAATGCATTTATTTGACACAGTGTGAGTTACTCATCTTGTCCACAGTGTGTGCCTCTGTGCAAAAACTAAACATTTAGCCAAATAACTAAAATTGAATTCACGTAAAAATAAATGTAATTTATGTAAAGACAAAGTTTTTTTAAGAAGTGACAGCTTATTTTAAAGGCAAAAATCCACAGACGTTCATGTATTTAAAGCACATTTTCAGTTGGAACAGTTTTTTACTCACTTCTTTCTGTCCCACAATGTTAAATCCTTAAACACACAAAATGAATTATTATGCAAATCAGGTGATGACGTCATTTAGTGACTTTTAGTGACTTTTAGGACATTATGAAAAGTTGGCAACAGTGTGCAGTTACACATAATACATGCCTTAACATCTGAATTCCATGGTAAAATGGTCTGTACTTATACTTTTGTCCATTATAAGGTGGTGAGGAACAACGTACTCCGCTTTTGGCAGAGAGCAAATTAATAAATCTGATAAAAGTTTTGGGGTATTTTGGTGTCACCCACGCCAGTGCTTCCACTGAGGTGTGCGCATACTTTTGGCCTTGCCGTGTACAC
>JAOUQT010154222.1:0-18561 GCA_025769995.1 Xyliphius kryptos
CCCCCGACACGTTCCCCCCTGGAGGGGCATGGGAACCCCCCCCCCCCCCCCGCGACCCTCATAAAGGAATACGTGGAAGATAATGAATGAATGAATGAATGAACATTTTAACTGTGCCATGTTTGTTGGTGCCACCCACAGCACTGTCTAGATTTATTTATGATGCCGTGATGCTTAAGAGGTTAATGAGGTTTGACCAAACTGGTTCAAGCTGACCGAGGGAAGAGGAAATAGTGGAGAGCAAGGTTTCGAAATCCACAGCATGAAAAGAATATCAGTTTATCTGAAGTGAAAAAGTTTAAATGTATGTTTCAGTTATGGGTAATGTTTGTGTGTTTGTGTGTGTGTGTGTGTGTGTGTGTGTGTGTGAGAGAGAGAGAGAGGTATATGACAGAAAAATTGTACAGAAAACCCAGGTGACCTTAGCGACCCTCATACAGTTTAGTTTTATTTGCTCCGATTCAGCTGAACTAAACGGGATGTGTAGCAGTGCTCGTCATTTTGTGCAATACATTTTTGTGTGCTTAATTTTACGGCTGCATCTTCACACCGACTAAATGTGAACCCTAATTTATTACTCGTAGTGAACGGCCGTTTTGGGGCGTCAGGGCAGAGAACAAATAAAAAAAGGAAGCAACATCTCACAACTTTACTGTATTCTGATCAAATGTACATTTTGTAAAGCACTTTGACTTGGAGAGGGAGAGAGAGGGAGAGAGATATTAAGAAATGGCTTGTACAATGTTAAACAAGAAGTGGGTTCCATGCGGTTTGTGAAATCTCTATGTGAGAAAAAAAAAAGTGACACACTACAAGGACAAAAATATTGGGACACCCATATTAAACCTCCGGGGGCTTAAATGGCATCCAATAAAAGTAGATTCTGTTTTGCACATATAACCGTTTCCACTCTTGTTTTTTATTTAGAAGAGCATTTGTGAAGTCAGACACCGATAGTCGATGAGAGCACTTGGCTCACAATCTTCATTCCAATTCCTCCTAATGGTGTTTAATAGTGTTGAGGGCAGTGCTCTATGTGAGGCAGGGAAGTTCTTCTTATCTTCTTCTCACGCTTTCTGCGCATTGACACAGACATGTTAGAAAAGGAAAGGAGCTTCCCCAAACTGAAAATGCACAAAATGCACAGCTGTGTGATTGATTATATATGTCTTTGGTAATGGGGCTGAATGAAATCTAAATGAGTCAGATTTAATGATTCATATTCAATTTGTTTACACAGTATACATATGTGAAATTAGAGAGAGAGAGAGAGAGAGAGAGGTCTTAGGTGAAAAGATGTCTGCGATCATTTTTTTCATCTGGGCTCATGGGGCCATTTTGGGGAAAAACCTCGTTATCCTGAATCAAATTGTGGCCTGAGGCGAGCTATTAACATTCTGCCCTGGGAGAGTAACCACACACACACACCCACACACACACACACACACACACACAATCTCGCTCTATATCGCTCACAATCCTCATGCAGGTGTTAAAATCAGGGCTTGAAATGAACAGTTGCACATCATTTGGTAAAATGTGTCACTAATGAGGGACTGTATTAATTTACCTGCCACATTAATAATAAAACCTACTGTTTCTCATTGTTAAAATTAGGAGGTGCCCCTATATAGTTCTCAAACCCACTCCTTGCACATTAACAAATTGTTCTCTTAAAATTTAATTCAATTAAATGCTAAATCACTTCCCGTATTTACCGCATTTAAGGGGCCGTGTGTTCTCACTGCCTTTCACACTGTCACTGATGAAGCCCCACCCACTTGCGCTCGGTGCACCACTGTTGTACAGCATGGTTATATAAGTTATTGTTGTAAAGAACAAACATGACCAAGTACTAACGACTCAGTGTTTTGCTTAAACCATAATGGTCAGTGATTCAGAACATTAACCCTGAAGCTATTACTGTCTCTAATTAATATACAAAATACCCGCCCCACAATCCCCCAACGACCACAGGCCATAAAACTTCACAGTTTCACAGTAACACACTCTGAGCAACATTTCTAATGATTTCATTTCCAATCTTCTACATTGTTTTACAACAGGTTGTGTATTTGTGTAAACTGGTGCATTGCTGTGTAAAATTAGGTATTTTATTTCATTTAAGATGATGGGGATTTAAAATTCTTTATGTCCAGCCTGATCATGCGTCGTTATGTCAGAACTCTTATCAGGAAACAAATAAAGGTCATTTTTAGAGCGAGTGTGTAAGGGAGAAAGCAGAGAGAGGATGCTGCCCCACAAACAACCAGTTACAACACCGCCGTACCGCCCCGAGGCACACGTCTTACTAACCTATTTTAAAAGTTTCACACATCAGAAATGAATATAAAGTAGCTAAGTTTAAGATTAAGTGATTAATCAAAATATGAATAGAATGTAAGCTTTTGTAGAGAGTGGAATGCGTCGAGAACAATGGATTAATTCTTAATCCACGATATTATATTAACAGTATTAAAATCATCGATAATGAACCTGGAAAAAAAACATTAAAGTGTTTATTGTTACGCACTGTTCTCACTTAAACTTATTCTTTTGGCTTTTCACACTTTATATTATTACTGTATACGTTTTATTTTAATTATTTATCTGTATATCTGTTTTTTTTTTTATTATTATTATTTTATACATCTTCATAGCCGTCAGCTGGTTAGAAAGTTACCTACTAAACTGTAGGTACTAGGTTTAACCTGCTGGTAGAGCAGTAGGCATTTTTAGTAAGCGAGTGTGTAGTTCACTACTTGTGTAGATGCATTGTGTAGACCATCCTTTCACTTGCATGGTCACTCCTTGCTGTAAAAGTTGCTTTTTGTTTGGGTTGTTCCCATAAGCGGTCATTATTCTCCATTATTCTCACCCTGTCCTGAGTATCCTCCTCCATCACCCCCCGCCAGCTGCATGTCCTCCCTCACTCCATTCATAAACCTCGTCATTGTTTTCTCTCCTCCTCCTGTCTGCCAGCTCCATCCTCATCATCCTTCTGCCAGGATAGATGTTCTCTCTCCTCGGCACATGTCCAAACCACCTCAATCTCGCCTCCCTAACTTTGGCTCTAAAACTTCTTAACTCCTCCCATTTTTTTTCCTTCAGTTAAAAAATAAAAAGTTCAAAAGTTCAACCACAACACTGGACATTATCACAGAATTTTATGAATAATTTTAAAGTACCGTACTTTTACTTGTAAACAGTACTAGATCACGTGACGTCTCTCTCTGTTTGAATCATGGCATTTCTCAGTGTTCTGCGCTTTCTAATTTCAAAAAGGCTTCCGATTCAGCAGCTTATTATTTGATGCCTTACTGTGTATTTGGACATCCAAACCATTCTCACCTACTGTGTAATAGGCAGTAGGCCTGTATAAATAGATCAGAAGTGTCTAAACGTTTTGCAGAGAGGGACAAATTATTGATAAAGTGTGTTTCTGACATTATTTTACCACAAAATTTATATAAAAATACACAACTTTCATTTTCACAATTACCTTTATTAGTGAAAAACTCTAAAGACCCAATTCTTTCATATCTGTGGAGAAATATTGAAAAAATGTAATTTAAAAAAAATGGTGCAATAAAAGAAAATACATAAAAATGACTAAAAGATAACTTTGGAAAAAAAAAATCAGTAGTTGTGCAGCATCAGATGCACACTGCAAAAGATTTAATCTTAACAAGTCAGAAAATCTTTACAAAAAGTGTAAAGTGTTTTTGCAGACAGATAGAAGTGGAATGGTGCTGCCGTTTTATGGTAAAAGGTGTAATAATAATGTTTTATGATTGATTTATTCTGAGCAGCCAAAAATTACACATTATACGTAAGACCGAAGTCGCGAGCCATTTGGGAATGCCTGAAATCCCTTTGTCTGTCTCTCCACTAACAAAAATCTGAAGGTCTCCTTAAAATTTGTAAGTATAAGAATGCATGAAAATGTAAAGCATGGTGGAGGGTCTGTGTTGCATGAAAGTCCTGAAATATGAATGACAAAGTGTGAAGGTGAAGTCAAACTGCAAACACAACATATGTACAATAAAAAATACATGCCACACATTTGCATATTTATCATATGCTGGATACTGGCCAGTGGGCACCATGTGTCAGCCTAGTGCAGAATCCAACCACAGTGCCGATCAGCTATGCTATAGTGAACCACAGATGCTGTCAGGCCAGAGGGATAATGCCTTTAGCGTTTAAGTACACTCACCAAAATGATAGCAAACAGGCAAAACAGAAGGGCCTAGTTGCATATGCAGATGCATGTAGGGGCAGGGGCCCCTAAGATATACTGACAGTCTGAGTCAGAGGGCACTGCACATTTTCCCTGCAGGACGGCACGACTGAAAAAAAACCCTCCAAATTCCAAATTTTGAAAACATTTTCTGCCAAACTGGATCCATCATAATCTGAGGAGCATCTGTGACATGGATAGCAACAATCTGTTTTACCTCAGTTATTAAATTATATTCAAAGTTTGAAATGCAGATACACTAAGCAACTTTTACGCCAATCCCCTACTGGATTATCTGACCACAGTCCAGCGGGATGGATAATTCAGCATTAGCTACAGTATGTACACTCACTCCTACAATAAGGATATGCAGCAGTCATGTGACAGACTTAGAGAAATACACGTTGGTCATTCCTGTGCTAAAGGTCATGTGGCTAAGAAATGGCAGTCGCAGACCCAAAAGAACCCCCCTCAGCCATCGCAGAACTAAAGAATGTCACACTTTAGTGGCTCATACTCACACCCCAGAAGAAAAATTTCCGGTTTGGAGGTACACCACTGTATGCCTTTTGTCAAAAATCTGTGGCTGAATGACTATCCATGGACACCCCAACCTAGATTTCTGTATCGTCCACAGAGTTTAAATTAACCCACAACAATCGTACAATAGTGTGGCCCTGATTCGAGTTCACCACAGTGCAGTCTAGGAAAAAATAATTTACGATTCCGTCTGGGTTACGTTTAGAAAAGAGTCCGACTCGCTGCAGGTCACTGTGAATGTGGGTCACTGTGTTTAGTCAGTATTATGTCCATAAAAGCCAACTACAGAATTCAGTGTGCAAGCAGCAAACCAACAACCACATACTTAAATACTGTACAAATAGTGATTCCAATCAAATAAACATAATTATAGTTTTATTAGGAATGAAAACAGCTATTAGAAAAATATAGGTAAGCCATGGACATTTACATGGACTGTTAGGGTGTTGGACTATCAATCCGAAGGCTGGGGGTTCAAATCCCAGGTCGACTGGAGTTACCAACGTGGGTCCTAGAGTTCTTGTAAGTCACTTTGGATAAAAGCGTCCGCTAAATGACCAAATGGAATCTTGTTTCCTGTTTTACTGAAGAACCAAATAGTTAAATCTTTATGGCTGTTTTCTTAAAAAGTCACTTGAGCTGATTTTCATTTTTTGTGATTTTGCTCTAAAGTCACCACAGAGCAGAATTTTGAAATGTCACACGTTTTATGCAAAGGTGGAGCCGATGTTATTAATAACAGAATGGTTTAATTGTCTAAAAAATAATTGCACATCAAATGTAATCATCTAAATATGTATTAATATCTTAAGTATGAGTTTTTGAAACTGGTTTTATATTTAATCAGTATTAACTCCAATACCAGACTGCTGGCAATGATGGAGCCATGTTCTACATCTGAATGCCCTGAGAACTATCTTTGAATCCTTCCTCTGGGCAAAGGGGATAAAACATGCATAAGTGCCACATGCCAGTCCAAGCTGTGCCCTTATGGCCATAATTCAAACCCTATCAACTGGGTCTTGCTCCTCTATGTAAACATCGAAAGGTTAATCCGCGGTCTCTGCAACAATGAGAAAGCACACAGCATTACTGCCAGATTTCTTTCAGACATAAAATGCAAACAAGGGTCTTTATTTTTATTATTTAGCAAATTAGGATGTTATCTACACGGCACGGTGGCTTAGTGGTTATCACGTTGGCCTCTCAGCGCTGGGGGTTCCTGGTTCTAATCCCGATCTGGGTGGGGCTTCCATGTCCACCCTGTGTCTGAATGGGTTTTGTCCGAGTTCTCCGGTTTCCTTCCACAGTCCAAAAACTTTTCCAGGTAAATTAAATGCTCTTAATTGCCCTGTATAGTGTGTGTGTTTGTGTGAGTGGGTGTGTGCCCAGCGATAGATGGGCGCCCTGTCCTGGGTGTATCTGCCCAGCCCACGAGATGTTCTCCCCTGGATGGGCATGGGGAACCCCACCATGACCCTTGTAGAGGAATAAGCGGAAGATAAAGGCTGGATGTTACCTACAGTTGTACAATTTGGTTTGGTGGATTATTGTCTTTCTTTTTTAACGAATGGATGGAGTTGAACTTCCTCAACAAAAAACATGGATGCAAGACATTAGTTTGCATGTGTTTGTGTGCGTGTGCGTGCACGTGTGTGTGTGTATAGAGTGGAAATAATCCCTCGCCTACGCAACGCATCACTGAGCCTCTGATTAGAATATTCATAGTTGGCTTTACAACATAAATGGGCAAATGGCCAAACGCTACCTCATGTATATCCGACGAGTCCTCCGAAAAATCTGAGCTTAATGTGTTCGTTCCGCAAATCATTTACTGTCTTTATACCTCTTTACTGCATTTAGGTTGTGGTTAAACATAATGGATGTGCTGTACATTTTTTAATTCTTTAATTTTCACACATGGGACCAAAACATAAATCTGCCTTCTTGCTTATTTTTTAATATTTATTTATTTTTATTTTTAATATTTTTTTATCTTTAATAAGCCATGCAGATAAACAAGCTAATCGTGACGGTGTTAATCACACGGTATCATCCATCGGAGTAAACAGACGCTACATAAAGCACTCTGAATTATCACAGAAATTGTCTCTCTCTCTCTCTCCCTGTGTGTGTGTGTGTGTGTGTGTGTGTGTGTGTGTGTGTGTGTGTTTAAAGTACTTCTATCCTCTTTAATGATGCTAATTGAGTAAATCCTTAGAGGAAAAAAAGCCTTTCTTTAGAGACTGGAGAGCACTTCATGTCATTAGGACTCAATTACTACAGTCCTCTTACTACACACACACACACCCACACACACACACACACCCACACACACACACACACACACACACACACACACACATTAACAGGCTGTTTTCAAACCCACTTGAAGCTTTAGCATGCTAACACTAAAGCCTCCACATGCGCAGTTTATATGTTAGCAGCTTGGCTAGCTAGCATGCACTTACGACGCTGTTGTCCGTCTTCAGCTAATCTGAACTAATCACAGCGTCTCTTGCGTATTAAGCATGGAATCGCCAGCACTGCATTCCCCGTCTTACATAACCTATAGATAAATCGCCTCATGACAAACAGGTTTTGGCAGCAATACCAGGAGGCGTATATTTTGGTTTTCAGGACAACGGTAAGAGCAGGATGGAGGCATAGAGCAGGTGGAAACCTGGTGGGGACCATGCTCTTTGGGAAGGACTCAAACTCTTGTCAGTTTAATAGAAGTCAAGTTGGTCAGATCAACAATTGTAAAATTGTGCTGAGTCAGTAAAGTCTTTTGAATAATCTCTCTGATTTCCAGTGAAGATAAAAGTGCTTGGGTCTTCACTGTAGCATCCTGGCAAGGTTTTAGGCCCATTAGTGCGACAGAAATCAAAAGTTCTCTCCGTCATAAACCAAGTGTGTCATAACAATAGATTGTGTTTAAATTGAGTTCAGTCATCCACTGCTGACTCTGTTTGTCGTCCTCGATTCCCCGCCGTCTTTTTTGTGTGTTCTTGTGTTAGCGTTGGTTTTGTCAAGAGTTTTGTTTGGTTAAGTGGCACATCTTTGGCATACTTTCAACTCTATTTTTTCATTATCCTTCGCTTGATCTATAGATGTTCTTATTTTTATGTCCTGTCTGTAGTCAGGTTTGGTTCACACCACATTGACATTGTCTTTCAGATGCAATCAAGATTGGGTTTCAGGATAACTACCTTTATTTAAACCCGTAGCTTTTCGAGTCATGGAAAATTAAACCAAATTAGGTACAGTAGCTACTATCTTCCGCTTATTCCTTCATGAGGGTCGCAATGGTTCCCCATGCCCATCCAGGGGAGAACGTCTCGGGCACTGGGCAGATACACCCAATCCATCGCTGGGTACACACTCACTCACACAGTCACACACACATACACACACTATAGGGGCAATTTAGAGCATTCAATTTCCCTTTATGTTTTTGGAATATGGGAGGAAACCGGAGAACCCGGAGGAAACCCATGCAGACACGGGGAGGACATGCAAACTCCACCCAGATAGGGATTCGAACCGGGAACCCCCAACGCTGAGAGGCGAATGTGCTAACCACTAAGCCACCGTGCCACCCAAACAGTAAATTATATATGTTATATGTTTTAATTAAAGTTAAAGTGATTCATCTTGAATGATAAACTCCATTAAACTTCAGTTCTGACATATTTATACTGTAACATATATATACTTCTTATATTTGAATATGATGTACCACTGTTTTAATCAATACCTTTTATTATATAAATAAACAAAACAGTATTAATATTCCAATAATTGAATATGTAAGAATACTTACTTATATGTAAGAATGTAGTGTTAGAAGTAGCTGTTTAGTTTGTTTATACATCAAACAAACCACTCTACATAAACAATTAACTGCTATTTACAAACACTGCATTAACAAAGTTAATAGAGACCAACAAAAACCAGCCATTTAACCGTTATAGCACCCCCTATAGACACAAGAGCACCAAATTTGATAGGCCTCCTTCCGGATTGATGCTAAATGTTTGTGGAATTTCGGAATTGTTAAAAAATGAATCAATTAAAATGATGACGTATGGATTTATTCGTATGTAGCAGCCTGATGGAATGTAGAAGTCCAACTTTTTTATGGTATTGAAGAGCACACTGAATTTGTTTTGATGGCAATCACACAGTTGACTGGAAAACGTGCAAAAGTTATGTTCGTTTGCAGAAATCGAAGTGGCCGTATCGAATGGGGGCAAATTGCAAAGTTGGTTGTTTACGTTCTGGGAGTCTGGAAAATAAATGTGTGTGGCCTGGGAAAAATTTCGCCTCTCAGCCCTGGGGATTCCAGGTTCGAATCTCAATCTGGGTGAAGTTTACATGTTCTCCCCGTGTCTTTGTGTGTTTTCTCCGGGTTCTCCGGTTTCCTCCCACATCCTAAAAACATGAAGGTAAATTGAATGCTCTAAATTGCCCTGTCTAGTGTGTGTATGAGTGTGTGGCAGTGTGTGAGTGTGATGGATTGGCGCCCTGTCCTGGGTGTATCTTCCCAGCGCCTGAGACGTTCTCCCCTGGATGGGCCCCCCTCCCCCACGACCCTCATAAAGGAATAAGCGGAAAAGAATGAATGAATGAAAGATTGGAGCCAATCTTTTGTTGTTGAAGAACAAGCACCCAACCTCCAAGTTTGGTGTCTGTAGGACTTTCAGTCTTGGCTGCCACACACATTTAAAAATAATATTAATAATGAATTAGAAGAATCTGAGCACCTCGTTCTTGAACCCCTAATTACCTTAAACGTAAAGTCCACATTAATGACATAATAATGACCTACCTCTATAATGTCAGCGTTCCTCATCAGTCCTGCAGGCCTTTATTCGGATGTTTAGCTGCTGTGTGTGACTCTAATGTAATATAAAGAGATTTTGGTACCTGGTATTGGAGCTGTTCCAGTACACTGCATGTCTGTCTGATGGTGGGACCTTGTCCTCCGTCCAAACGCGCACCACACACAGCAGAGCAAACACCAGCAGCAGCACCTGAAGCTCCATCTACAAATCTTCAACCGACACAATCTTCAAACGACCGTTGTTGTTTTTATAGAGAAGCTCCACAAAGCTTACAAAGTCTCTGTTTATCCATAACGATGCTCCCGGTCACTCCAAACGCGCTGATGTCATAACCACGAATAACAAACGAAGCAAAATCCGTTTAACGACAAAAAAGTTAAAGTGTGTTCTACAAGTCAGTGATATAACAAGCGGGTCCAGTTTATGTTAATGGTGTTTAGTGAGGTAATTCAATACATAGTAACATAGTAAAGAGTTACTTGTATTTATTAATACTCCTCTACGTGTCATTCAAAATGTCAAAATAACCGAATAAAAGCTGTTTTTAAAGAACAAGTCGATATTAAATCCATTCGTTTTTAGAGTCCGTTTAAGTTCGTCGACGAGTTCCAAGTTTAATTCGCTCTCTCGCCTCACGATTTATTTACAGGGAAAAAAATCCAAAAAGCATTTTTTTCACCTCACAGTGGTCCAAGTCTTTTTACGCATCCTTGCAGTGAAGCTGGCTATTTAAAAATACGTTGAATTATTAAAGAAAAATGTGTGAAATACAGATGCAAACGCATCCTCACCTCACAGCTGTCAACTGAAACGACGCCTGCCCGAAAGTGAGCATCGGGTCGGCTTAGACCCGCCTCCGATCATACTGCATTCCTATTGGCTGCGTCAACCGCACCAATCAGGATGGTCCACGGCGGGATTGACCGTTCGTCAGACCTATAAAAAGCGGGATGTTTTCCCGCTCATTTTCTCTTATTAAGATTATAGACTTATAAAGTCCGATATAATACTATATTTTCATTATAATAATTTTCGGTATTTCGAATTTTTATTTAAATAATAAATAGGGTTTTCCAAAATAAAACGCATCTGTCAAATATAGGGCCGCCACTAACAACTTTTTTCATGATTCGACAATCAATTATTCTATTTATTAATTGATTAGTCTAAATGATGTATTTTCTTTCAAAGAAAAGAACTGATAATCTAATGTAAGTTCAATTGATTTTAACAACAAACTGCATTAACCAAACATAAAAGAGGGTTCATTCAAACAGGAAAAAAAAGGTTCTCCATAGAGTGATGGCAGTGGCTTTCTGGTTTGCATATTCGCCTCTCAGCGTTGGAGATTCCCAGTTCGAATCCCAATCTGGGAGGATCTTCCATGTTCTCCCTGTGTCCACATGGGTTTCCTCTGGGTTCTCCAGTTTCCTCCCGCAGTCCAAAAAAATGGATTCCAATTAAATAGACTCTAAATTGCCCCATATAGTGTGTGGCTGTGTGTGTGCCCAGCGATAGGTTGGCGTCCTCTCATGGGTGTATCTGCCCAGCGTGGATACATAGAGCATTAAAGGGAAGATCATGAATGAATGAAGCTTTCTGTATTAAAGAAAGTGCAAGTCTCCGTGGCAACGCTAATCAAATGTATTAAAACTATATTTGTCGTGTATATAACATTGACTTTCACCTTTGATAACTGCACTTAGAACTGGATTGCAAAATACAGGCATAGTTAACAGGGAGCCCAAAAAAAAAGATAATTACAAAACTTCAAGTAAAAAGTATGAGGGTGCACTAATTACTCAGTTCAGGTTTGGATATGGACTTTTTTTATTTTGGGGGAAAAAAATAAAAGAAAATCAAAGTTTTAAAGCCCTAAACTGAATAAATTTTGATGTATTTAATGTAATATACTGGATCTGGATCTGTACAGGATATACAACATAATGAACATGATTTTAGAATAACGTATAAGCAAGCTAAATGAACTGTGAAAGTCAAATATCTACGAATATTTGGTTTAATTTAATTTTATAATTTAACTAATGCTGTTAACAGCTGTTTAAGTGAGTTGCCTTAATTTTTGAGTAACTCCAAGTCAGAAACGCAAGCGACAGCATTAGTATTTTTACTTGGGATTTGTGGCAGTTGCAGAAAAAAAAAAATGTAAAGTGACTGTAGACCACTGACAATGAATTATAATATAAAGAGGCACAATGTGACTCCAGTTAAATCATCAGATGTAACTACTTTAAGCATTATTGTTTATGGTCTTTCAGGCCATAGGGAATTTAAAAATAGATTTTTTTTTTAATACTTTCTAAAGGCACCGTTTGCTTTGAATAGGGGCAGTTCAATTTTGTTTATTGTGAGCAACATTGACCAGCTTCCTTTAAGTCCATCTGCAGATTTTCCAATAAATTTAAATCCAAGACATTTACTTTGTTGTCTTAAAGCAGCTTTGTTGTCGTTGTGGTGGGTGATGTGTTGTTTTTCTACTTATTTGGTTTTATTTTAATTATGTAGCAACCACCAGTACAGCTATAGAATTAGAATAGTACGTGAAAATGTTCGTTTAAAATGTGTAGATGCCATGTTTTTATTTATATAGTATATTTTAGGGCGGCATGGTGGCTTAGGGGATGTGGCTTAGCATGTTCACCTTTCAGTGCTGGGGATTCCCGGTTCGAATCCCAATCTGGGTGGTTTCCATGTTTCCCCTGTGTCCACGTGGGTTTTCTCCAGGTTCTCTGGTTTCCTTCCACAGTCCAAAAACATGGATTCAAGGTAAATTGAATGCTCTAAATTGCCCCGTATAGTGTGTGTGTTTGTGCTGCACTCATCTATCCCAGTGCCCGAGATGTTCTCCCCTGGATGGGCATGGGGTACCCCACCACGACCCTCGTAGTGGAATAAGCAGAAGATAATGGATGGATGGTATATTTTAGATCTTGTATTTATGCAGTTCCTAGATGGATGGCAGGCTACAGAAAACATCTGTAGCTCAGAAAAGAACCTCAAAAACCAAAAGTTAGAAATAAGAAAATAACTGACTGACATGCAGTGCTCTTCTATGAAAAAGTTTGCAGAAGGAAGGTTTGAAAAAAAATTGTTTTTTTCCTCTCATCACTTCTCGGCAACTAAGAGCAAAGATGACAGGTTTCCAGCAGAGAAGCTTAGAATCTAGAGTTTTATCTTCAATAAAGCTGTCACACATCTGAAACAGGAAAGATGGCTGTGGGAAGATTACTGCTAGTTGAAAATCATGCAATTGTTGGATGAACAAGCTATTAGGACATGACTTACATAAATCTGATTCCTCCTGAAATCACTGCTGGGAATCACCTCCAACAAAACCCTGGATTGATTTGAATCTTTTCCGTCACTTATAAACACGATTAGACCAAAAACGCTGGAATTTACATAAAGCATATGCATCAATATTCCAGGCCACCCACTGAATGTTGGTACAACTACTGTCTGCTGGATTTTGCTGGTTTTCTTTCTGTAAAACTGCTTTAATGCAATGTTTTTTTCTTTGTAAAAACACTGTAGACATTTTTACCTCATTACAGATTCTCTGTTTTTGAAACCGTTCACCCCTAAATTTCATCTCTTTAAATTACTAATTCATAAATGCGTTGTTTTTTTTTTTTATCTTCAGTAATTATATTCCAGCCTGGTATTGAGGAACTCCATATACAGCATAGTGCAGCAGATGGTGCAGCTCCCACTGAGCCCTCAACTCCAAATTATGGAGTCAGTTTACAAAAAACAAAAGTGAGAGCCAGTCACTATTGGACTAAGTATAATCCAGCAACCACAATCTGTTGGGTCATACGCCTTAAAGAACCGGGAAACCGAAGGAGAGAACATGCCCAGGCGTTGTAGGGAGGTCATACAGGCACATGGAGGACACACAGACACACACTACTAAGCCTCATTTGAACTTTCCACTGAAGTTGGATCAGCCTGTTTGAGTAGGATTCTAAATCCAGACCACCATGAGATCATCATTTTGATGTTCTTTTGTTCTCAACGCATTCTACTAAAGATTTTTAAGTATTCCCTTTATATTTTTGCAGTGTATTTATAAATGTATTATAGAGTAAGATTTGGGGCATACAGTATGAACATAGTGTGAGTTGTGAGTATGGTGTTCACATGCTTGCTTTCTTATGGAAATTGAACACTTTATAAGGACACGTTACGGAACGAGTACTTACAGAGCTGAAACGTAACTCCAAGACCCCAGTCCCTCTGAGGTGTGGCGCTCGATGACGATAGAAAACGAACAATTGAACGTAGGACCGTGAGAACGTGCTAGTTTTTTTTCCAAAGGGTACATGGTAGGGATTCAGTGTGCCAATGTCAGCTTTGTAGGGACTCGGGAAGATGTGCCACTTGGAGGGGTCTTGGGTTAGTAGATACTGCGAGTCAGTGAGTGATTTGGCGTAATGAGTATGAAGATAAAGCTACAAAAATTCCATCCAAAGTAATTTAGAACCTTCCATTTTGAGATGGGTCCATCTTTTGTAGATGTAACAGACGTTACATAAATAAAATGTGATTAGAGAAAGTGAACAGAGGTGAGTCAAAGGTGTGGAAGATGAAAAGATTAACAGAAGGAAAAACAAAACAAAAAAAGGCAAGATGAAAGAACAAAAAGGTTTATTGATAGGTGGAAAGAAAATGGCATGGATTTTTTTCTCTCAAGATCATACACACAGTGCTGGAAAATCTTTAATATTCTGTGTAATAAACAAAATAAATGCTCTACAATGTTGGCTTATCAAAATATACATATACATTTGTCCAAGTCAATCACAAAATCAAAAAGGGGGAGGGGCTTAAGACAATCAGTTCTTTGTGCAGGCGAAATGTTTCTAAACCTTTTAAGACTTTAGAAAATCATAAAGAGGAAGGAAGAGAAACAAAAGGATCAGATAAAAACAAAAAAAACTGAATATCGGTTTAGTTTCATAAAAATAATTAAATAAATAAAAAAAAAAATCCAAAAGTAATTGTACAGCTGTTTTAAGGCCGATATAACATGAACAGCCCCCCTCCCCCCCATTACACAAACCTGAGTTTGTCTTTAAGAGTAATAACTAAACTACAAGGTGAGTAGAAATCAGAGTTTGTATTCCAAAAATCTAAATCATCCAACCAAATTTTTTTTTTATTAAAAGTCGGGAATGTTTCGTTTTTACATCGTATCGCCCCAAACCAAGAAACACTTTTAGAATGTTCAACCAACTAAAAAAGGTAGCTATTTATTATACTTCAGTACGGCCTTCACTAGATTTGCTTTTTTTTTTTTTTTTAAGAACGATCATATGAAGAGGGCACTTGAGTGGTACAGGGGTTCAGTATGCACGATTTAAACCTTTAGTGCCACCAACTTCATAAGCAAACCTCTTAATTACCCAACAGACCATAATGAGGACTGTATCGTTTGTATAAAACAGGAATGAAAGCGGATTGATATTTAGATCAGCAGACAAACTTGGTCCAGCACGTTCAAACTGTTTGTAAACCCCAGATTGCAGGTATTTTTATAAAAGTCACAACAAAAGGTAAAAATTGGTCTCAGAAGGAAAAATCAGATTTGAGGAATAAGGCACTGTGATCCCAAACAGCTGATGTTTAGAGAATTGTGCCTGAGTGTAGAAACATCGGAACAGAAAAGTTGCTCGAGGGCACAAACCTGAATCACGAGAAAGAATAAACGCAGCAACAGGCTGAAAAAAGCACGATTAACTAACAACATGATAACAAAACTACACTTCATACGGAACGTGATGTTTCTAACTAAAGGAGGGTTTTTTTTTTATTAGAACCAGCTTCCAAAAAGGTACAAACCACAACTGCTGACTCATAGAACACAACCTTACGGAAAAGGACCCTCTGCTTAGAACGTTACATTCAGCCGATTGGACAAAACGTCACCTAAATTTTAAATAAAAAACCTTTAGAAACTACGTTTCTACAAATTTAACCAAGTGTGCTGGAAAATAAATCTGTATTTTCTGTGCTGTATGGAAACAACTTCAATTCAACGTTGAAGATGTGTTCAATATTTTCACTTAAACAGATTTTAAAGCGAGGTAGCCAAAAATTTGCATATGATACGGGATATTAATAATTCTATATGTACTTTCTATTACTCTCACTCAGAGGTTGAATATGTACCAATCAGACCCCAAAAGCTTAAATTACAATATGTATAACTTGACATGCAAAAAAAAAATTAAGTTTAACTTCTCTTATAACCATCAAAAAAATTGGTGCCCAATATTTATTTAAAAAAAAAAAAGGGATGTATGGATCTGCAGCTGGCTTTAAAAATGTCATCTTAAACAATTTTACATCATTCTTCAATAAGAGGAGATGGGAAATTACTCACCCCTCTTGTTTCAGTCAGCAGCTGTAACAAAGCAGGATTTAATCTTCGAACCCGTTTTTCAATCCAAATAAATCCTTTCATTAACAAAGAGCGAGAACAAAAATATCACGATGCAAATCCAATTTAAAGCCGTAATACCGCAAAAATCCGTCTGATTAACAAATTAGAATCATTTGCAGCACAAATCATCCTGAAAGGTCAGAAAAGTGGAATCAGAATTAATTTTAAAGAGCCATTTAAAGCTGTGCAGGTCTAAAACTGGAGGGGGGGGGGGGGGGGGGGGTTCCTGATATATTTATGAAGCTGTATAAGGCACGTCTGTGGGGAGGCAGATATACACTGAGGGAATGTAAGTAGGCACTGGATGTAAACTAGGCAGCATGTGATTGTAGGTTCCTATCATTTAACACAGCACTTATTTTCAAAAAGGAACAAAAAAATAAAACGGGCCACCTCGACTGTAATGATGCTATAATTAAAGATCAAAGTCAAAATAGAAAGCTACTAAAGGAAACGACCACATTCTCCCTCTCTCGCTGGTTTACAGGTGTGGGAGAGTGATAAAGATAGAATAAAGGAATGATTGTGTGTGTGTGTGTGTGTGTGTGTGTGTGTGTGTGTGTACATAGCTGATATTCAATCAAAGGAATGGTGACGTGTGTGTCCACAGCATGACGGATTTGTGGAAGATTTGGTCTGTGATCGAACCACGCCTCCTGCAGGACGCACTGTAGAAAAACCTCAGATGGTGGATTTGGAGAAGGACACGCGGAGGTGATGGTTCTCGCCCAGGTCATGATTGTGGAATTCGATCAGCGCCTCAATGGCCTCTTCTACCGAATTCAGCTGAATCAGTGCCATCTTGTGGTCTTTCCTGTAAAAACAAATATATGTAAATACATTTTAGGCAAAAAAATAAATAAAAATAATACAGGACAAAAAAAAATTAATAATGCTGACCACATGTATATTTTAGCAGTTTTAGTTTGTATTAGTATATACTAACCAGAATTTGAGCAAATAAAACTTTGAACAGTAGTTTTTTTTTTTTTATAAACATTAGCTTTATAGACATTACTAAACTCTTCTTATTCTTCTTATTTATTATCCAGGGGGCGCCGCAGCGACGAATCCAGATATAAGCCATGGCAGTGTTTTACGCCGGCTGCCCTTCCTGACAACCCTCACCCTCTGCCGGACCTGGGACACACGGACTATTTGGAGTAATTACTAAACTCAAGTAGATTTAAAAACCTGGTTTTCATTTTAAACATAATTTTTAACTTTCCTTCATTATAATGTGTGACAGGCGGCACAGTTGCTTAGTGGTTAGCACGTTCTCCTCTCATTGCTGGGGGTTCCTAGTTTGAATCCCGATCTGGGTGGAGTCTTCACGTCCTCCCCATGTCCGTGTGGGTTTATTCCGGGTTCTCTGGTTTCCGCCCACAGTCCAAAAACATGGATTCAAGGTAAGTTGACTTCTCTAAATTGTCTCTACAGTCTGTGTGTGTGAGAGAGAGTGTGTCCAGCGATGGATTGACGCCCTAATGTTTTTATTTATATAGTACATTTTGGGGCGGCACATTCGCCTCTCAGCGCTGGGGAGTCCCTGTTCGAATCCCAATCTGGGTGGGGTTTCCACATCCTTCCCGGGTCCGCGTGGGTTTCCTCCCACAGTCCATAAACATGGATTTAAGGTAAAATGAATGCTCTAAATTGCCCTGTATAGAGTGTGTTTGTGTGCCCAGTGATGGATTGGCACCCTGTTCTGCGTGTATCCTGCCCAGCGCCCTAGACGTTCTCCCCTGGATGGGCATGGGGAACCCCACCGCAACCCGACTGGAGGAATAAGCATGAGATAATGGATGGATGGACGTGTTACATTTAAGCAGACTTTAAAAATGTATAATAAAAATATCCAACACTTGTGAATTTAATCCAATTAAGCAGATTTTTTTAATACAAACAAACATCTGGTAAGTTTTATTTAAAAAATGCTAAGAATTACAATTAAAAGAAGTCAATGTATAATTTTAGAAGTATTCTAAAGTGTGAGCATCCGTTCAAATGAATTGAAAAATAAAAAAAAAAAGGTACATACTGGAAAAACTTGAAAGCCTTGACAGTTGCTCCTGAGCTTCTGAACAGGATTTTAAGATCATCTTCCTCGACTGATGGACTAAGAGAAGCAGGACATTCATCCAGTTATTAAACTATATTTAAAAGAAAAAATAAAAAACCCACACACAGAAGAGGTGGACACTTACGGAATGTTGGAGAGGTGCAGGGTGGAGGAGGGAGGGAAGATGTTGGAGTAGTTTTTGGAGCCGGGCTTCTTGAAGCGATGCAGGGGAGAGCTACTGAAGTCTTTCGTCAGTCCCTGGTCCTCGTGTCCCTCTCGCGGAAGCTGCACGGTGGTGTGTTTGGACAGAGTGATGCGCAGGGGTTTCCCATGAAGCTTCTGCCCGTTTAAATGACTCATAGCTGAGACAGATCAGAACCGAGTAGTAAATATAAAA
>JAOUQT010154312.1:0-30436 GCA_025769995.1 Xyliphius kryptos
GTCAGCACTTTTCAGTGAACGGACCTCAGACCCAGACGTGTCTGCACGTACAAGCCAGTGGTCAGTATGTCATTCAGATCAGAGCCCGGCCCAGCGGGTCACGGTACAGCGGGGACTGGAGCGCCTGGTCTGAGCCGCTCACGGTGCAGCTCTCCTCCCACACAGGTTCTCCGGCAGGTAGGTGTTTCAAAACTGTTCAGTGGAACCTCCTGTTTCATCGTAGTCTAAACCATCACGTGGTTGAACTTGTGCAGGGGTCCTGTTAACTGTGTGTGTCCCGTTCCTCCTGCTGATCGGATCCGCTCTGCTCATCTCCATCTTCCCCAGTTATGTCAGGTGAGTTAAAGATGAGGTCACATCGCATGGTATCACAATAAACCCAGCAGGTTTACACTGAATTACATGGTCAGAGTTATGAGGTCATGACTCCTGTAAGGGCTGCTGGACGTCTTCTTTTGAAACCATAAGCAAGAACATGCTGATGAAACCCTCTCCTGTGGTTTCTCTGCTCTCTTCCGATTCATTGCAAAAGCTGTTCAGTGGGCTTGAGGTCGGAGCTCATCTCTGAGCACCTGCTCATATTTAAATCAACCCTTGTTGGTTCTGATCCACGGCGGTGGTGTTTAAAGTGCTGACCCACACAGTTCTGACCTCAACCCCATCCTACAGCAGAGATGAGTCTGTAAGTCTGCCCCTCTCATCCCACCTCATATCTGAACTCACAGATGCGCCCTCTGGAGGAGTGCACAAAACTTCTGCAGAGTAAAGTCGGTCTTTGTAAAAAATAAAAAGAGCAGATGAGATGTTTATAAAGCTCCTGTAAGTTTAAGAACAATCTATAAATTACAGCTTTCATTTTTTTTTTTATTATGTTTTTAGAAAGCTGAAGCAGTTCCTGTGGCCACCTGTCCCAAACCTGAACAATGTGCTGGGGGGCTTCCTGAAAGACATGGATGCAAAAGACTGGGTAAAAAAAAAAACCTCTACAGCATGAGGACAGAGGACCTGACCCTCAGACTTCAATCACAATCAGAGATCTGGAAAAGATTCCTGTCCACGTTGTATTTCATCCAAAAATCACCAATAGGAACCAAGTCAAATATGACCCCTCCTCCTCATTACAGGGGGATCGGTAGTCCAATCTGCCCACAGACAAAGTTCAGATCATTTCTGTTCAACATCATAAAGAATGTAACAGTTCTGGTTTTAGTTCTTGAATCGGTACCAGGTTCCAATACATCATTAATAAAATTCAAACACTTCAATCCGAACACCTCCCACCTCCCGCCACTGAATTTTTTTTTTTTTAACATCAGTCCTGAAAATACCAAATACACAGTGATACCAAAATTTTGTGGAAAGCCCTTTCTCATACATAAATGTTTTAATGGCTGCAGTATCACAGCTGGGTTTATTGTTCCTTGTGCTCGTGTTAGGGAGCCGGGATCAGCACCAAGCTGTGTGATGAGGACGTTCCAGCCTCCGTGGTGGAGATCATGTCAGACAAGGAGACTCAGGAAGGAGCCAGCTGCCCTCATGGAGCTCCTCTGAGTTTGGATTTAAACAGTGAGGACCTGCTGGAAGGTCTGCACATGAGCAGAGAGTACGTGATGATAAAAAGCGTGCACGGCTCGACGTGTCCGAGTGGGAACGACTATGTATATGCCACCCACCCTCAGCTCGCAGACCGACCCTGCTCCTGCCATTCCACCACCTTCCCATCATCCACCACCAGCATCCTCAACCTGTCCTACCTGAGGAGTGACTGTGCATTCGACCACGCCTCCCAGGGGCATTACAGCAACCTGGAGACAGCTACCCCCACCATGGTGGAGTGAGGCCGAGCCTCAGCGCTCCTCTTCATCCCTCTCATCCTGTTTGTAGTTTCAAAGTTAAAAGTACAAAACTCAGAACCGCAGTTTCAACATGAGAGGACATTGTGAAAAAGAACCATTAGAGTTCCTGTTTCATACACATCACTGTTTCAGACTTTAATTTCTCACACACGGGACACTTTATTAGATACACCTCTCTGTTTTACCTTCTACTGCATTAGTTCCACCAGCTTTGTAGTTCTACAGTTCCATTCTGTAGTCCATCTGTTCCATACTGTTATTCCCCTTTACTCTGTTCTCTGATGATCAGGACCATGGACAGAGCAGGTGGTGTTAGAGTGGTGGCTGGTCCTCAGTACTGCAGTGACATGGTGGTGCAGGTGTGTTAGTGCTGCAGGACCAACCACCCAAAATCCTCCAGCAACCTGTGACACCTTAGCTAAAGATCAGAGGAACATCCAGATCATCAGAGAACTGAGTAAAGGGGACTAACAGTATGAAACAGACGAACTACAGAATGGAACTGTAGAACTACAAACCCCATGAGTGGAGCTGAGGTCCTGAAGTGAGAGCAGAAGGACGGAGGTGAATCATTAAATATGTATATTGTATATAAAAATTAAAATATCTAAAAGAAACCCCTGTAGGGCGTAACCTCCACAACCTGTACGATGGCGTCGGACACTTCAGTCCACATTCAGTGGTGACTGGTATTTGATGACATCATCGCTGTAAACACAAAAGATCTGCTGTGGAATAAAGAAAAATATTTACCTTTAATAAAGAAACGCTCCTCAAAGGACGACCTGCTGTCTCTGATTCTACATCCACAAGGTGGCGCAGTGAGGTGCATGTGTGTGATAATGTATAGAGACTGGATATAGGGTTTCAACTCCAGCAGCACGCACGCACAAATAAAAATATACTGAACCAATCACGGCAAAATAAGGATTTCCCAAAAAAAAAAAAAAGTTATAAAAGAGTTAAACACACTGTAAATAATTCTAGGTTTGAACACAGACTTTTGTCCATGAGACATTACTTTATTTAATCAACAAAATTACAATTAAAACAAAGATTATTAAAAATTAGAATTCGATAAAAAAGGAAACTTTCTGAAATCCACAGAAAAGCTGACAGACTGAAGGAGTAAGAGGGAGACTGTCTCTCCAGAACTAAAACCCAGCATCGCCCCAGTGGCACAGAGCACGGAGAGTCACTGGGGGGTGGGGGGGGTCAGTCGGCCTTCAGCGCGTACAGCACGTCATCCTGACTGACGTTCAGACGGACGCGGAGCAGCAGGTCCAGACGGCTGGGTTCCAGCAGGAGCAGACGACACGCCCCCAAACGCTGACAGACGGCCAGACTGTCCGACACGCTGACCGGCTGCAGACCCTCCACACGACAGAGAGCCTGGTGCTGAACAAACACCTGAGACACACACACACACACACACAGAGAAAAATGATCCAACAGTTCACCTTCAGATCGATTTAAACGTTATACTGCTGCTCAACACCAGAGGGCGACAGCATTTCTGACTTTAGCGGTCAGCAGATTTGTAGAACCCACTCATTAGTTTTGAAAGGAGGTTGCCGACGGGAACGTGACGGTTACCTGCTGGAACGTTGCCTCCTCCAGACCGAGTCTCCGGAACTCTGCGATGACGGCTCTGAGGAACAGCTGCTCCTGCATCGCCGCACATCTGCAACACAGCGCCAGCATTACAGCCACGCCAACGCCACGCCACGCCCGTGTGTGTGTGTATACAACCGATCTCCTACACACCTGATGGCTGTGATATACGATGAAGAAAACATTTCATCCAACGCTTCCATCACATGACCGATTCCAACCAATCCGGTTGCACCCTGCTGACCGGCGTGCTCACAGATCTCAGTGGATCGCCTGCAGATGTCCAGACAGCGGCGTGCGTCTCCCGACAGAGCGGCCACCTGACGACCAATCAGTGTGGACGTTAATCAGAACCGAAACACTAACAGCGCTGATAAAGAGGGTGAATGTCTACAGCAGATGATGTGCTGCTGCTGGACGCTGACCTTCCTGGAGACCAGCTGAAGAGCATCTTCATCGAAAGCCTTGACCCTGTTCAGACGGGACGAGATGATCTGCTGCAGCTGTTTGAAGGTGTACGGCTGGAAGGACATGCGCGTCAGACCCTGAGGACAAACAAGACACCAACCCCAAAATGAGACAGGACGTCCAAATCTGAGGAGCCCTGCGGGAAGCACACGCCCCCCCCCCACAGCAGAGTTCTCCTCTGGGATCAGAACCAAACCCAGACTGAACACCCAGAGAGGAATCAGGTCAGCTACACTCAGCAGAACGCGAGCGCGGTTACCAGGCGACTGGCGACGCGGTTGATCATGATCCTCTCAGGCAGGTCCATGGTGTTGGCGATGGTCAGCACCACCAGTCGCGCGTGTCGCCTCGTCGGCCAGTCAAACAAGTTATACATGACGTTCTGCTTTCGGGTCCACAGGAGGTCCAGCTGAGAGGAGGACACGGATCGCAGGAGTCAGGGTTCCGATTCAACTCACATCAACAAACATTACACATTTTGCAGCTATGCTTCAATAAGCTCCACCCTTTCACCTCCCCTCACTGGCAGTTGCATTGTGGGTAAATTCCTCGTTGTGAGATTGAACTCAGGTTATAAAGCGGGTCGTTTCAGCCCTTAAATCACATCAATGTGTGAGATACCATACATTCTTTTCCTGTTTTTATAACTGCACTAGAAACCTGTTTTTCTGACGGTGTGTTTGAGGATGTGAGGTACCCCACACCTCAACTTCCCATGATTCATTACAATGATCTTATTGCTTTATTATCAGCTCTGTAAACACTTCATTGACAGAAGGTCTGCAGGAAATGCTGCAGAAGATAAAGGTTCATCACATGACCACATTACCTCGTCCACCAGCAGCACCGTGGTCTCCTTCTTCGGCGCAGCCGTGCTGAAGCGTTTCTCCAGCAGCGCCGCGGCGTGGTCCGCCGTCGCCTTCTGACCTGTGAGCTTCTGCAGGATCTGGACGTAGGCCTGGTGGGGGTCCGTCATCTTCATACCGTTGATCTCCACGAAGCGGAAGGGCGGGATCTCGTCCTGCTCCACGGCCTGCTGCAGGGAGCGGATCACCTCGTGCACCGTGGCAGTCTTCCCCGTCCCCGGAACACCGGAGATGTACATGCACCTGCTCCGAAAAACAACAGCAGCACGGTCACGCTCGCACCACCAGCACTGAAGCGCAGGCGAGCGAGCGAGGTGAACCCACCCTCCGGTGCCGTCGATGACCTTGCTCTCCACGAAGCTGTAGATGTCCTGGAACTCCTGCTCACGACAGGGCAGGGACTCGGGGACGGAGGACACGTGCAGCCTGCGGGACGGAACCACAGCGTCAGAACCGACACGCGGGTGGAGATCAGAACCCGGGGCGCCGCCGGCGTCGCTCACCTCGCCCTCGCTTCCTCCAGGACGTTCTCAGGCTTTCGGGTGGGCAGGCTCCTGCTGGGGATGCTGGGCGTGGCATGTCGGGGGGTTCGCGGCGTTAACGGAACAGCCTTTAGCAAAACAACATTAATGTCGTGATTTAATTTTAGCGTTGAGGCGTCAACACCGCCAGAGCGCTACAGCAACCACCTTACAGACGCCTGAAAGCATCGCCTCCGAACAGAACCAGTTACAGACACCCAGTTCTCGGTCGCTGACCAACGTCTACGGTCACTAAGCAACATGCACTCGAGCCCATCAGTACACTGCCCTCCACAGGATAACCAGAGTAACTGCCGATTGAAGCGAGGTGAGCTGGATCAGTCAGAGCGAGAGCGCAGACACTCCTGACTGAACCCTTCACAGTGACGGACGGGATAGGCTCAGTGAGGGAGAACTCGCATTTCCCGTGTTAGCATGCTAAACTCATCACCTTCTTACTCGGTGTTCTCCGCGGCGTTCTCGCAGAACCTCGACTCTTTTCGTTCGGTGTTTTTGGTCCGTCTGTGCGTCTGCTCCTCTTCACCACCAGCTCGTCTTCACTCTCCATCTCCTCCTCCTCCTCACTGCTCACCTTCTGTGGCAGGAAGCAGACGTCGTCCTCGGCGTCCTCTCCGTCGGACTGCAGCTCGCCGCTCAGGAGTTTCCTGGAAACAGGATCAGAACCAAAGACGGAACCTGTTTAGAGTTCTACATTTTGAAAGTTTTGGCCCCATCTCTCCTCTAACTGGGGCCCGGCCCGTCACAGCGGTTCTGACTGTAGCTGTGGTTCCTAATGAGGGCAGTTTGGTTCCTGTTCTGTTATTCTTTAAACCTACAGTTGTTTTTTGATGCGTGAGGAGCCGAGCCGCGCGGACTTCCTTTTGGAGCGCGGCGTGTCGGAGACCTGCGCCGGTGAATCTTCATGTTCCTCTTCAGCCCTGAGGTCAGAAACAAGAACCTTTATAAAGCATCACAGTAGGAACTTTATTTCCACTAGTTCTCATTAGAAGTCCCTTGAACGTGAATCTCCGCCCACTGACGACACGGTCACAGAGTTTGTTTTTTCATGATTACTTTATCACGTTTAGCCGACGCTTTTCATCTAAACTTGGTTTGGATCAGAACGCAGGGTTCATCCTGCAGCTTACAGCAATGTGGTAACATCAGTGGACCTGGGATTTGAACCCACATCCTTCTGATTGAGAGTCCAACACACTGACCACTTATTGATCCGATTTAAATCCTCGTTAACAATGAAGATTTAATAAAACCTATAAAATCAATAATTAATATTAAATTGGAGGTTACAAACTTTTGGTTCCATGAATCATTATCTCCATCAGATAAATGATCCAACATCTGACCGAACATCAAAGAGATAACGTCTAGCACGTCCCCCCCTCCCCCACATGTACTATAGTAACCTTTCAGGACTAAATCCTCTGATGCCATAAAATAATAGATCAGTTCCAGGAACCAAACATGGAACTGGATTCATTTAGTAAATGATTCTGAATAGTGAACATGTTCTCCACTGATTTACAGATGAAACAGTAAATGTTGTGTAGATTGTTTTATGGTGGTGGGGGTGGGGGGGACTCACAGCACAGTGAGGAGGGGCTCTCGTGTGGACGCCAGCGCAGACTCTCTCCTCCGGGACGGGGTCACAGTTCTGTAAACCAAACTTTACAGTAAAAACGAAGGTTCTTTACATCAACAACTAAATGAGGTTCATTCGGTTCCGTTACTCAGGTCATAAACAACTACGTTCATAACGGTGGGGCAGTTTGGGGAAGGCCCTGTTTTGTGTCAGCATGGTGGGTATTTTGGGGGGGTTGACAGTTTACGTTCAGAATGTTCCCTGAAACTGAATCCAAACATACCATAATATACCACACTGACTGAGGTAAATCAGTGAAACCCTAACTCCACCGGACACTCGTGCACCACCCCCTCCACCTGACCGTGGTGCCTGGACCGTCAGAACTTACAGATGCCCCCTCAGGGCGGCTCTTCTGGGCGTGGCTTCTCTTCTCCGTGGAGTTCTGGTTTTGTTGACTACGGCGGAATCTGAATCGAACACGTCGTCCTCCAGGGGTTCCACCCCGAGAAGATCCCTGACAGAACATCAACACACCGCACGTCCTGACTCCACCCACAATCTCAAACATCACACAGCAGAGCCGTTCAGCTGCAGCCACGTGATCAATGTGAATCAGGGCCGCTGTGATTTGGTCGACTGCTGAATGTGAACATTTTAAAAACAGGTTTGTGAATGCCGAGCGGTCAGCCGGACCGGACCCTCACCTGCTGGAGGGCTGCTTCTCCTGTTTCTCAGGACTGAGGGGAAGCGGGTCAGGGTTCTTCTGGACGATTCGGAGGGGGGTCAGTCGGATGCAGATGGAGAGCTGACGGGGGGGAGAAGTTCCCAAACTGGTTGCCAGATCTTCAGTCTCACTCTCATCATCCAGAAGCTCCCCAAGAACATCGTCTGAGGTCAGCTGTTTGGTGGGACCTGAGAACACAAGCCAGAAGTGTCCTCCTCACCATCTCACCCACAATCACCGAAAGTATGTGGACACCAATCCCACTCAGGAACAGTTTATATCTCCTTATTATTGTATTAAAGTTTATATTTAAAAGGACAGTGTATAATCTCACTCATAAAGGTCTGACCCGAGTATACTGACTCTCTCTCTCGCTCGCTCGCTCACTGTCCGTCGTGCACAGATATCCTAAATGAATCTGCTATACATCTGAATGGTTTAGTAGAATAAGGAGATGTAACTGATACAGTGGAATTTGAGCTCATTCAGAGGGATACCGCCCTTCCCCAAACTGTTGTGTGTGTAACTCACTGCAGAGCTCCAGCTTCTTGCGGATGTTTGAGGAAACCCTGGACCTCCTCTTGATGTTCAGCAATTTGGCGGCGGACAGTTTGGAGGCCGAGTGCGCCGACTCCGCCTCAGTGGAGCGCCTCTTGCCCGTGCTCATGCTGCCGCGAGGGTGAACCCCAGACAGAGCCTTCTTCATCACGGCGGGGTCCGGTGTGGGCAGGGCGCGGGTCCGGGGCCCGTTCCTGGCTGAAGGTGGCGACGCGTGGCTCTGTGGGGGTCGGATCAACGCCGGATCCAGGATTTTGAACGTTTTCGAGTCCCACACGAGTTTAACGAACAACACGTCCCTGCACTCATCATCTGGAAACGGCGTCTCCATGGCAACGTGCTGAACCTGAAGATACAGCGGCATGAGCACAAACCCAACAAATCAGAACCCACTGATCGGATCAGAACCGCACCACACACTCACCTGCACCGGACCCAGGATGCTCTCAGCAGAGATCTCATTATCACAGGACCGGTCCTGGAAATAGAAGACCTCCTGAGGATGAGCGTCCCGACCCAGAAGCTTCTGCTTATTCTGAGGGATCTCACACATGCGCATGAACCACTGCACCACCGCCTTCTTCTGCTCCGCAAAGTCTGAGAACGAGCACACGGCAGAGAAGCAACCCACAGTCAGCAACCGGGAGATGATCCTCCTCCATCACCACACATCAGACCTCATCGGAGTCCCAATGAACCCCACATCCACAAACCAACGGAGCTGCTCACCATCAGAGAAGAGCTGCAGGAGCTGAGCCACATACGGGTTCTCCTCATCACCTCCCTCAATCAGCACGCACTGACCCACCGACACCTGCACCCTTCCCCGCTCACGCTCCGCTGAGATACACATGGACCTGCAGAAAAACACACACACACACACACACACACACACACACACACACACACACACACACACACACACACACACAGGTTCAGAAGTGGAGCTCAGATGTCCATCTGATCTTCAGGGTTAAATGTTATTCTGATGTGAGAGCCAGCAGAGACACACATCACGGACACAGAAGCTCCTCGAGCCTATCCCGGTACTCAGAAAGTTAAAGGTGGGGAAACTTTAAGACAAAGTGTTCATGTGGAAAGATATCCATCCAAACACAGGGAGAACATGCAAACTTCAGGTAGAACGAAGTCTATGTGTGTGTAAACTCACTCATGATAAAGTCTGTTGAGCTTCCGGTCTTCTCGGACCGGGTTTCCGGGCCAGCTGTATGTCCTGCGGGCTCGCAGTCGGGTGGAGTAGCGACTCATTCTGCAGAAACACGAGCGAACATTCAGTCTGAGGAGCGAACAGCTGCCTCACCCCGCCAACCGGGATAGGCCCCAGCCATCAGAGCTGAACAAGTCGGATGTCTTACCTTCAAGTTCGGCAGGAATCCGCCGCTGTGTCTCAGAACTACACACAGCTTCAAACACACAACCCGCTTCCGCCGCGCACGACAAACTTTCGCGCGTAAATGACGAAATTGTGTGACGTATCCAGATATCCGGTGGGCAATGCATTTTAAAATAAGAGTTTTGTCAGAAAAGAAAAGTGTTAAAAGTTTGGAGTTACGTTGTATAAAGTATTTTTATGTCATACGATAACATATACATTATTATACACGTATACACAAGTAAATGTATAATTCAAAACGCATTTTAAATGAAAATAATTTCGTGTGTTTTTTAAACAAATACTGTCGTCAAATGTATGTTATATGTTGAAATGCAGTCTGTAGTTTTGATCTGAAATGAATACTTTACTACCTTGTAAAAAAATCTTAAGATGTTACCTTAAGTAGTGAAGATGTAAACATTTGTTTATAATTATAGATATTTAGATGTATGTGTGTGTGTGTGTGTGTGTGTGTGTGTGTGTGCGTGTGTGTGTGTGTGTTCCAACGCCTGGGTAATGATATATCTGAGACATTTATATATTCTGTCTACTTCTACAATGATTACATTTTTTATATAAAAAACTAAAGGTGTTATTATACACCATATAGTAAACCTCAAATAATAAACATAATAAAAAACATGATTTTTATATTCTAAACGTAATTAAATAATCGCTTTTATTAAACTGATAATTACAACACGCCTCCTTCACTCAGGGAACGTCTGTCCTGTTTAAAAAGCAGATAGTTTCCTACAGGAGTTCACTATGTAGGTAGCGGTCTTGAGTGTACTCGGAGTGTAGTGCACTGTGGGGGATTGTTACTCAGCCCCCGGCTGGCCTCTGACTCGGTGACGGCGGTTCGGTGAGCGGTTGCAGGTTCTGAGGCGATGGCGAACAGAACCGTTAAAGATGCAAACAGCATCCACGGAACCAATCCTCAGTACCTGGTGGAGAAAATTATCCGAACCCGAATTTACGAGTCCAAATACTGGAAAGAAGAATGCTTCGGTCTCACAGGTATTAACATGCTAACGACGCCGCAGCCATGTTGTTAGCCTCGCTGCTAATCACACACACTTTAAAATTGTAGGAGAATGGATTTGATGGTTTATCTTTCAAAGTAATTACAGTTAATGTACTTTAATGGGAAATGTATAATCAAATAATAATAATTATAATAATAATAAATGAGCTATATTTTCTGTAATTAATCAGGTAAAATGGGGTGTGTAAGCAGTAAATTGTTAAACAAGGCTTATATTGAACATTTTGTAGTTCGTATTGTTGCGCAGCTGAAATCGACCGCAGGGTGACCTTACTAAAATATCGACTGCAGTAATTAATATGACTACAGTATAATTAAATAACTCTGTGGATTGTGAGCTTTTACATTGGCAGTGTTTCTGAGTTGAAGTTGGATGAACTGGTTCAGATGGAGGTTGGGTCAGTTACAGCTTCAGAACTCTGTCAGGCCGGAGAACATCATAAAGAACATGAGTGTTGATTTGTTTCTCCTGTCTCCAGCTGAGCTTGTGGTGGATAAAGCCATGGAGCTGAAGTTTGTTGGTGGAGTTTACGGAGGCAACATAAAGCCCACGCCGTTCCTGTGCCTGACCCTGAAGATGCTCCAGATTCAGCCGGAGAAGGACATCATTGTAGAGTTCATTAAGAATGAAGATTTCAAGTAAGCATTTTAATCAGTGTGTGCGGCGGTTCACTGTTAGCGTTTTCAGTTTAACATTAGAAGCATCATTACTGCTCTCACCCAATCCATTAATTAAATTACCTAAATTGCCCATGTACTGTGTGAGAGTGACCCAACGATGGGTGTATCTGCGCAGACGTTCTCCCTTGAATGGGCATGGGGAACCTCGTAGAGGATTAAGCGAAAGATGATGAGTGAATGAGCTGCGTGTTTTATGGAAATGACAGAGTGTTGGTGAGGAACCGTGTCGTAGTGTAAAGTGTTAATAGAGACCTGTATGTTTTTGCTTTGTGGACCTCAAGACTCTCACTGTTTCTGAGCTGTTCCTCAGTTTAGTTGGCCTTCACTTAATGTGGCCTCTAAACAAGAATGAACCTTCAAGTTATTCTTCATAATAATAATAATTAGATTTATTTGCACCTTTCATTTATAATATACGAACATAAAATGTAAGAAGCAAACATACAATATAATAAAGTGTTGAAGATAATATAATAAAATTATAAAACCAAATTTTTTAGCCTAACCCCCCCCCCCCCATCACTCCCTTAAATGTATCATTGTTGTAACAATATGGTAGGTTCTCCCTTTGTAAATGTCCCAGCTCCGTGCCAAAACAAGTGAAGGTAACACCAATTTACCAGATTCAGACTTTATGTTGGTTCTTGTGCAGATGGGAAATGAAATGCTGTGGTTGTGTTTTTGTAGGTATGTCAGGTTGCTGGGAGCGATGTATATGCGCCTGACGGGCACCTCAGTCGACTGCTATAAGTACTTAGAACCTTTATACAACGACTACAGAAAGATCAAGAGTCAGAACAGAAACGGAGGTGAACAATGACCACACACACACACACACACACACACACACACACACACACACACACACACACACACATTATCAATAATCCCACCATTATGTCTCTCTCTCTCTTTTTTAGAGTTTGAACTAATGCATGTTGATGAGTTCATAGACGATCTGCTTCATGCTGAGAGAATGTGTGACATCATTCTCCCGAGGCTTCAGGTTTGTTTATATACACTGCTTTGACTCACATGAGTTTAAGTGACATCCCATTCCTAATCCATAAGGTTTAGTATGATGTCACTCCACCCTTTGCAGCAAGAACAGCTTCAACTGTTTTGGAAAAAACTGTCTTCAAAGTTTTGGAGTGTGTTTATGGGAATGTTTGAGCTTTCTTTCAGAAGTTCTTACAGAGCAAAGCAAGTTTTAAAGGCCTGACTTCATTTCTACAGCAGTGTATTTTATTTCCTCATTATTTTATCAGAGGAGGCAGGTTCTGGAGGAGGCGGAGCTGCTGGATCCACGTATCAGTGCTCTGGAGGAAGATCTGGATGAGGTGGAGTCGAGTGAAGATGAGGATGAAGAGGAAGAGAAGGTAGAGATGTCAGCAGTTTAGGGCTGCACCTAACGATTATTTTGATAATATTTTAATCTGTAGATTTTTAATTATTATTAATAATGAGAGTTTACATGAAGACTTTCCCTGACAATTACATTCATTTTATTTGATTGACATTTATTAACACAGCAATAGTTCATTTACATTTAGTCCTTTAGCAGATGTTCTTATCCAAAGCCACTTACAAATAAGAGAACAGTGTATGTAATGTAAATGGCTGTGATACTCAAACACACAAAATGCCAGATTAAAAAAAAACATTGAAAAAGACTTTAAATGTAGTATTAAAAAAAGGTTCATGTTGATTTACTGCCACATTTAAGGTGGAATGGAAAACTTGGTAAATACAAGAGTGATATAAATGTACTGAAATGAGACATCTTAATGAAGTACTTTAGCAGGCTGGTCTAAATGGTCTGAGCTGATGTTGTAGTTTTTGTTTGTGTGTGTGTGTACATCGATGCCCTCAGCAGTGTTCTGTGATAAAGCTGCATGTTGTTTGTTCTGATGTTCCTCTGTACGGTGCAGACGGAGCGGGTTCAAGTGCCAGAGACGCACAGGCGGGCTTACAGAGACCTGGACCGACCTCGCAGATCCGCATCTCCCCACTACAGACGCTCACCCAGAAGGTCGGAGCTTAAACACTGATTTTTAAATAGTGTTTGTTATTCAGTTAACATAGAACATACTAAAGCAATAAGGCACGAGAGGTTTTGCATTATTGTAAATAATCCTCAGAAAAGAGGTATTGTTAGGCACAATGCACAAGCGGGGGTACAGTTGCACCTCTTTCCAGTGGATAATTCACAATAATGCCATCTAGTGGCCAAATTACAAAAAGCAGATTTTGAAAAACAGATCTTTTTTATATCGTGCATTTATGTAAATGTGAAGTGCTCAGATGTGTGGGTTATTGTGAATAATGCCATGGCTAGACAAGCAGCTCAGCCAATCAGATTTAAGGAGCGAAACTACACGATTTTATAAAGAGGTTTAATTCCCATTGGGTGAAGTCAACATGTACTAAAACATACATATAATATTAAATAAAAAAATTAAAACTGGCCTTTCCCAATCTGCTGAAATCATTTAACATCAGCCTATATTGACAATGAAGGCACAAAATACAGACCATAAATAACAGGAGGAGCATTAAAGGGTTTATTTGTCTGGTTTCCGATGTTTGATCAGATCCAACTGATCCTTTATGTTTTATTTCATAAATAAATCTGTTCTAACCTGAGACTGATTTTAAGATCAGCCTGTAATGGCTCAGCCGGCTTCATTGCTGTTTTTTATTTGATTTCAGACGGAGCAGGTCACCGAAACGGAGGAGGTTTGTTCACATGATTTATCTCTCTGTCCTTTTCCTGCGTCACTAAATGATACATCAGCTCACTCACTGAGGAGTGTGGACGAGTCTGTACATCATTACAGTGTGCTGTGTATCTGCAGTCAGTCACCTAGACGCGAGCGGGAGCGTGAGCGGGATCGAGAGCGTGAGCGCGAAAGGGAGCGACACCGCAGCAAGAGTCCCCGCAGACATCGTAGCAGATCCAGAGAGAGGAGGCATCGCTCCAGATCTCCAGGTCCATCATCATCATCATCATTATTAGTATTATTACCATTATACAGATATGTATATACATATGTAACTATGACAGTAGTTTATTTGATTTTTTTTATTTGATGTTTAGTTATTTTATTTATTTTTTTGTTCTAACTGCAGGTCATCACAGAAGCCATCGACATCGCAGCCACTCAAAATCACCAGAAATGTAAAATAGATTTCACAATTAAAATATATAAATATATTGAGAGAAAAAAATGTTTACTTTATCTGTATTGCTATAACCTTTACTTTATATTTTTTGCAGCCAAAGGTCAAAGAAGAGTCACAAGAGGAGTCGACGAGGGAACGAATGATGTTTTTAATGACTTTTTTAATGTTTTTTTTTTTTGTATTCAAAATGTAAACCGAGCCTCACAGAGCAGTCTAGATCTGACTGTAATAAACCGTTCAGTGATTCAATTAACTCCTGTTTTCACTCTGAGCTCACATGAAGCACACTCCCATTCAGAGATCAGAGGAATCACACTCTACATTTTATTAAATGTGAATTAGACTGATTAGGTGAATTTTGTGCTTGGTTTATTGTTTAAACACTCACTTGTTTATTTTACTGATTCATGTGAATCGATTCTCTGATTGAAACCTGTCTGTGTTTATAAGTGCAAGGATAAACTTTTACTAATGAAATAAGGCAGAATTCACTGAAGATACGGATCAGAAACACCGTGATTGTTTAAGCTCTTAACTTGTGTATGTGGAGTGTTCTTGTTATTTTATATAGAAGTATTTTAAACCCTGTCTCTGTGCTGATGAAAGTGTGATGACTGCTGCACCTGTGATGGAGGAACCATGTGATGTATGTTACAACACTAGTGGAAGCTTCAAAGTCTTAAAACTAGATAATTGTGGAGAGGGATCTTACAAAAACAATAACCATTTTATAAAAAGTATGGACCTGCATTCATTTTATTTATTTATTTATTTATATATAAATATATATATATATATAAACATATATATATATAAATAAATAAATATATACACACGTGTAAGTGCAGCACTAAAATAACTAAACCCATCATAACCCAGACAAACAGGATGTCCATATACTTCTGCATCACAGGCTCTCACTATACAGTGACTAAAGAAAGCATCATGTTGAGATACTGTTAATTTAAGTGGTTTGGAAAAAAATCAATAATGTATGATATTTCATGTATTAGTAAGACTATATACATGTATTATGAATATACAAAACATCAAAACAGTTTTATAAAATAAACAAAATTAATCTAACATTAAATATTGTTTAATATCTAAGACTCATATGAATCCAAATCCGTCATTTATTAATGTATCGCTATTAAAATTCACTTTAAACAAACTGGAGAAAAGCTACTTGAACAGAATCAAAAGATAAAACGATTCCTGAATCGACACCTGTTATCCTTAATGCCTGTTTTTGGAGCAGTGAATCAGTGTTGCCTTTGACTCTGATATACACACGGCGGACAAACAATAACCTGTATTTGGTGTGAGAATCCTCTGAATATGGAGTTTGTCTGCAGATAAAGCGGAGAAACAGTAAGAACATAATGACTTAACGTTTTTATACCTGACCTGTGTTTATTCGGTCTGTTTGAACAGTCTCTGAGCTAACGGTAGGTAGCCGGTTAGCATTAGCACAGTGCTGAGGTAACCAACGACAGATTACAGCGCTTTATTTTAACATTAATAATGTTGGTAATTAGACTTCAAGTTCCCGCTGTTTTATCCCTTAATAAAATGAATTTTCAGTGAAATATGAATGTTATTTTGAGTAACGCTGGTCTGTACAGTGTTTCATTCCTGAGGTAAATTAAAGCTATCACAACTCATTACAGACTTTTATTCCGTTTAATAAAATGTTGGTATTTTAGGTTTTCAAAGTGTGAAGCAGGAATGTAAACATTATTCTTCTGTCCATTGTAATATTTTCAGCTGACGAACCTTTAGGTCTCCATCACCTTCACTTTCTTTTAATTCTCTTTTTAAAGCTTCAGATTGTTTTTGTGTATGTGTTATTTTGTGTGTCTGGTTTCAGGAGCTTGCTGGACTGACTGGGTTTGGGGGCGATGGATTCCTGGACCCCAAACCCTCGAGCCAAACCCTTTATTCCCCGTCAGCAGCGCAGTCTCTACCTCACCTGGAAGTACAAGCTCTTCAATAAAAGGTCGCTGCGCCGAATGTGCCAGGTAACCGGTTGCCCTGTCCCTCAGACTGAGAGGGGAAGGTGTTACTCCTGATTAATCACAGAGCTTCAGCTTAATGTACATTGGAACTGTGTGCAGTGAACCCCTCCTTATGTCTTGTTTATATTACATTATACATTACACATAAGGAGGGGGTAGCACGGTGGCTTAGTGGTTAGCATGTACTCCTCTCAGTGCTGGGGATTCCTGGTTTGAATCCCAATCTGGAAAGAGTTTCCTTGTTGTCCTTATGTCCGTGTGGGTTCCTTCGGGTTCTCTGCTTTCCTCCAGGTAATTATATGCTGTAAATTGTCCATATAGTTATGTGTGTTTGTGTTTGAGTAAGTGTACCCAGCAATGGATTGGCGCCCTGTCCTGGGTGTATCTGCCCAGCAAACTTTGGTTTGCCACCTGAATGGGCATGCAGAACCCCACCACAACCTTAGTAGAGGATTAAGTGGAAAGTAATGAATGGTGAATGAATGAATTACACATACGCACCTTTTAACCCTGAGGGTCAAGGGCCTTACTCAAGGGCCAACATAAACAACTTTGTGATAGAAGCTCCTGTATTTCGATTAAGCACCCAAAATGCTAACCACTGAACTACCACACTTCCACAGCCAGTTAAAAAATCATTGATATTCATGTTGCTTTGATGTAATTTTGGACTGCTGGAAACTTCTGGTCCTGTTGTCTGTCCGTCTGCAGGGGGGCGCGGTGCTGTTCCTGCTTGTTACTGTTATTGTAAACATCAAACTTATTCTGGACACGAGAAGAGCTGCGAGTGAGATAGATGCTGCTCCCGATTATGGTACGTCATTCTGTCATGTTCAAAATATTATTGTTATATATATATATATATATATATATATATACACCATACACCATATATACACATACACCATATAATTGCACCCAATCCCCATATAGCGTTGCGGTCCTATTTCTGCCTCGCCGCCATAAACTCCCGAAGTATTTGTGTAGTTAACGTATTGTTGAGCAGACTGTATAGTTATGGTTCCCTGGTTAAGAACAACGGATAGCTACGTCTACGATGGTATTCCAATGTTATTTTTCCAGAAATATGCGACTGATAGAAACTCAGTGTATTCACACCACCTGTATGACCACCAACCAATCCTGCAGTTCCTACAGCGAGGAATGTTTGAATAATTATTCACAATGAATGAGCAAAGGGAAATTGCGCTTTTGCATATAATTACAAATAATTATAATGACCACATGTTTGATTTGTCACAGTTTTATGCCGGGTGCTGCGTGAATGTGGCAGCCATGTTGGTCATGTGGATGTGCTGCAGTCTGAGTCTATCAAACATAACAATCCAAATTGGACTTGATGTTTTGAAACTTTTAAATCTGTTTGGAATCAGACTGTAAATCATAAAGTTTAAAATTGTAATCGTGCTCCCTTTTTATTTTTATTTAGATGATGGTTTGCCCAACATGGAGACGGTGCGGAAACCAGCCAGTGGGCGCAAAGTATTGGACATCGAGGTGTACTCCAGTCGCTCCAAAGTCTATGTGGCGGTAGATGGTACCACTGTGAGTCATACTCACTACCGTCTGTTCTTTACAGGACAACACTGGTGCTTTCTAATAGATATCCTGTGTTTCTATATTAACATGTAATATAATATAGTGTTATTATTTATGTGTGATTAGATGGTAAAGGTTTGTAACGATATGGACCTGTACATCAGGTGATTAATTAATATGGTCTGAGTCTCTCACATGCACATCTCCACTGCAGTCAGGGTGGATGTACAGGGATCAGCTTATGTTTTATAGTTATAAATGATCAGTGAGGAACGGTCCAGACCTAGTTGTAAACTGTACCCTGTAGCTGCTGCAGGAGTTCTTGTGAAATGAGTGAACACTGCCACCTTGTGAGCATTTCCACAGCGCTGTAGACTTGCTAAATATACATCATTAAAATTTAAACGGGATGAACTCAGATCAGCTTACATAAAAAAAATGTGAATAGGGGATTCTGTGTGGAACTCTGTGTTCTGACCCCAACTTTTAAGTGGGATACTTGTAAGTCGCTTTGGATAAAAGTGTCTGCTAAATGACTTCATGTATTTAATGAATACTATTTATCGGTAATTATGTCTTTATTAAAACAAAGCACCAGAGACAGGGCCATGTATATGTAAAATAATAAAGAGCGTTGATGTTACTTAAACCATGTGTTTATTGCATGTTCATTAAAAGTATATTATTGATGAAAACAAAAAATAACTGTAGTTTGAAGGTTGTTAAAAGTGATGTGTAGCAGTGAAGGTGTTTGTTATTGTCTGTGTTTCAGGTGTTAGAGGATGAGATGCGGGAGCAGGGGAGGGGTGTACACGTCATAGTGTTAAATCAGGCCACTGTGAGTAGTTCTAATTGATATAAACCATACTGTGGTCTTTGTGTTTTTGATGAAACCAATCAGAGAGCGCGAGCTGACCTACTGAGCGCACCGTTACATGTTCAAATGGATCCTGCAGATGGAGGTTAAAGTTCTTGTTGTGGTGTGTGGTGTACAGGGTCATGTGATGGCAAAGAGAGTGTTTGATACTTACTCTCCACATGAGGATGAAGCCATGATCCTCTTTCTCAACATGGTGACTCGCGGTAGAGTCCTCATCTTCACCATCAAGGTTAGTGTTTGTCTGGTAAAGTAACTTTTTATTATTATGATTATTAATAAATGAATGTTCTGTATCCAGGATGAGGGAACCTTTCACCTAAAGGATGCTGCTAGGAACCTTTTGAAGGGGCTGGGCAGTCAGGTGGCTTCCACCCTCAGCTGGAGAGACATGTGGACACTGGTTGTCAAAAAAGGAGGCAAGAACCAATCCGAATTAAAGAAGGAGCCGTGTGCAGTTTCACATTAGAAGTCACATTTCACATCCAGAAGTTTACCCACAGTTCTGCTTTTAAGTTACATATTTGAAACACAGCTGTATACAAATGTTCCCCTGTGTGTAGTTTCTATGGTTTGCTCTTGTAGGATTTCAAATATATAACTTAAAAGCAGAACTGTGGTGCAGTCAGGTTTCAGACCTTTGGTTAACTGAGTTGTGTTTAAGTTTTGTGGTGGACTCACATTTGGACCCGTTACTGTTCTCAGGTCAGGTGTATGGTGAAAAGCACTCAAAATCTCCTGCTCTGTCCACATGGGGAGATCCTGTACTGCTGAAAACTGAGGTCCAGCTCACTGCAGCTGAAGGTAGTCTCACACACACAAAATACAGTTACTTCTGATGATAGTATTCTTTCTCCAGAAAAAGTATTTCCTCAGCGCTATACAGTTTGTAAACATGAACAATGATTATTTTGAATAAATAAATTCAGGTTGACTGCCTCCTGAAAAATATATTTATTAAGTGAAATACTGATGAATCAGGGTGAACACTGGCAAACATTAAATCCTTCATTAATGTCAGATGTGTTAGTGCCCGTGTTGAGTTACTGAGTTGTGAATGAGGTGTTGGTGCTGTTGTATAGAGGCAGAGTGTCACTGGGCAGATACAGAGCTGAACAGGAGGAGGAAGCTCTTCTGCAGTAAGGTGGAAGGATATGGCAGCATTTGCAGCTGTAAAGATCCTGCACCCATCGAGTTCAACCCAGAACCTGTAAGTACTGAACGTTCAGCAGTTCCTGCAGTATGAGGTGGTCACATACTTAAACAGAATATGAACTTTGGACACCATATACAGTTGTGCACAAAATGTACAGAATTTATTGCTTTCATGGCTTTTTATTCAGAGAATATGAAAGATGACGCAATTTCCTCTGCTGGTTAGTGGTTGGGTGAAGTCATTTATTGTCAAACGACTGCTTTTAAAATGATGATGACAATCAAAAATATCCAAATGGCCCTGATCAAAATTTATGTACTGGTTATTTTGCTCTGATAACATGCACAGAATTTTACACAAAGGGGTTTGATGGGCTACTTAAGGTAACATTTTCACCTGTGACCTGTTTGTATGTAATCAGTGTGTGTGTGCGCAGAAAAGAGTGTTTCTGGTTCTGTTATTCTACTAACGTTTCTCGGCCACAACCATAAACGTTATATTTGGAAAGGTTTGAACAAGACCTATGATTAAAGGAACACAATGCCTACTGTAAAGCACAGAGGTGGATCGCTGATGTTTTGGGGATGTGTAAGCTTCAAAGTTAGAGAAAAGACAAATCCAGCACGTTATCAGCAAATACTGGAGGCAAATTTGCACTCATCAGACTGGAATCTGCGCAAGGGATGTACTTGGACGTTCCAACATAACAGCCATCCAAAACACAATGCCAAGTAAAAAGTGAAGGTTCTGGAGCGACCATCTCAGTCTCCTGACCTCAGTATCATTAAGCTACTTGGAGGAGATCTCAAATGTGCATTTTATGTAAGACAGCCCTGGAACTTACAGGAACTGGAGGCTTTTTGCCAAGAAGAATGGGCAGCTTTACCATCTGAGAAAATAAAGAGCCTCATCCACAAGGACCACAAAAAACTTCAAGTGGTTATTGAGGTTCGAGGGGGCAATACACGGTATTAAGAACTGGGGTATGTGAACTTTTGATCAGGATCATTTGGATGTTTTTGACTGTCATTATGATTTTAAACAGAGAAAACACAGTCGTTTGACAATAAATGGCTTAACCCAAAGTTTTATCAGTTATCATTCATATTCTCTGAACAAAGGCCAAGAAAACCAAAATTCTGCTGGTTTTTTAACCATTAAGCATATAATTTATCATATATAAATCTGAAGTTACCTGCAGTGAGTCTGTCTAAAATAAATACTGTTCTCCAAATCAGATACAACAAGACACTTTATTTTAGTTTTAGATGTTTTATTTATGAAAAGTAGAATTGTTTTAATGCTTCTCTCTCGTTGATCCTTCTTTATGTCCATGCTCATTGTGTGGGGTTAGGAGGATTACAGCATGTTTTTAATGTTGTATGTAGCTTAACTAATCCGTTTTATCTTCTTTAGCTTCCCAACAATAACGTGTACAATGTCCCAGTTGCTGTCATAGCTGGAAACAGACCCAATTACCTGTACAGGTGAGCTGAGTTTGGGGGGGGGGGGGGGCGCAGCTCTGATGTGTTCTGTGTATACCATGGTACATACACTACAGCTGACTCTGTGTTTGTGTATCGTTGTAGAATGCTGCGCTCTCTTCTCTCCTCTCATGGCGTGAACCCTCAGATGATCACCGTCTTTATTGATGGTTATTATGAGGTACTGAGTGGAGCTGATTCTGATTTTGGGCTTTATGTTTTATTAGAATGTTTTATTGTGTTTTATTAGAGTAAAACAGTTTAGAGTTTTAAAGTGCGTGCGTGCGTGCGTGCGCGCGCGTGCGTGTGTGTGTGTGTGTGTGTGTAGGAACCTATGGACGTGGTGGAGCTGTTTGGTCTAAAAGGAGTTCAGCACACGCCCATCAGCATTAAAAACGCCCGCGTGTCCCAGGTGTCCTTTCCACACTGTGTACCTTCTGATAATAAGATTAGATTTCCTGTTTACATTCAGATCTGATCTATTAAACGTGGAAATAAAACATTTAAGTTGTATGTTAAAGATACAGGTTATTAATGCCATGTATTTTATTAAATTTGCAGCATTATAAAGCCAGTCTGACTGCAACATTTAACCTGCATCCTGTGAGTAAACAATTCAACCTGCCCCACTACTGCCATGTAAAGCTCCAGTTGTACAGGTACTGCAACAGGAACTAAACAAATTGTATTCTATTTTAGGATGCGAATTTTGCCATTGTGCTGGAGGAGGATCTGGATATTTCTATTGATTTCTACAGGTCAGTATGTGGGGTTAGCCACTAGAGGGCGTTAGAGTGTTTCTCAGTATTTCTTGTTATGGATGTATTTACAGTATACCTGTTATTTAACCGGCTCAGGTGAGATTTAGACTGGTCCTATTAACTCCTGCCTTACTCTGTTTAGTTTTCTCAGTCAGACGATACATTTACTGAATGAAGATGAGAGTCTGTACTGCATCTCCTCCTGGAACGATCAGGTGAGTCCAGCAGCAATAATGAAGAAACAGAAATATTACAATCAGAATTATAACAGCAACACCAATACACTTTATTTTTGTGTTCTGTTGGTAATGAATGAGTGTAGGGCTATGAGCACACAGCGGAGGATCCGTCTCTCGTGTACCGGGTGGAGAGCATGCCTGGACTGGGCTGGGTTCTCAAAAAGAGCCTGTACAAGGATGAACTGGAACCCAAGTGGCCCACACCAGAAAAGGTTAGAACTCTGGGTTAGTGTGTTAAACCCTGCACTGCTGCATTCTCACACTCCTAATGTTCGTGTGTGTGTGTGTGTGTGTGTGTTAGCTGTGGGACTGGGATATGTGGATGCGAATGCCTGAGCAGAGGAAGGGGAGAGAGTGCATCATTCCTGACGTCTCTCGCTCGTATCATTTTGGCATTGTGGGCCTCAACATGAACGGTTACTTCCACGTAAGTCTGAATTCTCACATTCACACAGCTGTCTACATGGAAAACCCACAGAGCGAGAACATGCAAACTCTATACAGTTAGACCAAGAGCACTCACCTCTGCACCTAATTAAGTCATGTGTTTCAGCATGATGATGTCATAGTACATGAACATTTGATTATCGTAGTGAATGCGAGTGTTTAAAGTCCCTGATACAGCTTTGTTATGAAACACACTGTGCTTACTATCAGATCTGTAATGTATAGATGCAGTGTGTTAGGTGGGGTCAGGGTTTTTTTGTGGTTGTTTTTAGGTTCTAATCCTGTGTTTGTTGTATAGGAGGTTTACTTTAAGAAGCACAAGTTTAACACTGTACCCAATGTCCAGCTTAAAAACATTAACAGGTAAGAACGGTTTCTCCTTTAAATAAAATAAACTCACTCACTCAGTCAGGACATCTATAAACCCTCATGTCTGTAATCAAACTGTTCTATATCTCAGTCCAAAAACACTGGTGCTGATCAGTATTATTAGCACGGACTCTTCCCCAAACTATTTCAAGTATGGAAAAATGGATTTGGCACTGAAGGCCCTCATGAAGTTTATATTGTTCCTAAAGGTTTTGGAGGAACTTCCTGATCTATTGTATGTGCAGTCCACAGTCTTTTTAGAGTCTAATGTGGGTCCTTTCCCTGCACATGATGAACTGTGACATATGTGTACTGATCGCTCCACATTCAGTTCTGATCAAAATTTTAAGAAAGCTACACAATTTTAAGACACTTTTGCGTCCAACCTCAGCAGCGATGGCACATTGAGAGGCCTTGCTTATGCAGCTCAACAATCCCACCACATTCAGTAAGTCAGCTTTTTTGTTTTTCCCATCAGGAGGTCCTGACGGGGTAAATACTTAACAGAAAATGACATGGAATCCAAATGTTTGCACAGATTTTGGCTTTTAAAGGCTTTGGTCCTGGTTCAGTGCTCAGTGATCCTGGAATATGCATATGTGTACTCACATGTGTGTCCAAACATAAAGCATGCACCCTTGTAATGATGTTTTATGTTTTTGGTATGAGCTTCACATAAGATATAAATCTCATTGTTCTTTAAAACTCTTCCATACAGTTTGAAAAAAGATGCGTATGAGGCTGAAATCCAGAAACTGTTACGGTAATTTCATCTTAGTCCCTCTCGCTCGCTCGCTCTCTCTCTCTCTCTCTCTCTCTCTCTCTCTCTCTCTCTCTCACACAAATGCTTTTTTACAGAATTTAACACACAGCTTGTTGTATGAAGATCATTTATAGTGTTTATGATTTGTCATGCTGTATTTACATTGTGTGTAGGGAGGCAGAAGTTCTGGACCACAGTAAGAATGCATGTGAAGATTCCTTCATCCCAGATACTGAAGGAAAAACCTACATCATGTTTATAAAGATGGAGCAGGAGACCGACACCAGCACCTGGACAGAACTGGCAAAGGTGGGATCAGATCATTCATTCATTTGTTTTAATAACATTTTATGAGGTAATTATCTGTGTTGTAGGTAAACCGTCTTTACATTTGGTCATTTAGCAGATGCTTTTATCCAAAGCCACTTACAAAAATCCCATTAATGCAGCGCCCCCTGGAGCATTGAGGGGTAAAGTTCTTGCTTAATGTGCCACATTGGTAATTTCAGTGGACCTGGGATTTGAACCTTCAGGTTGAAAGTCCAACGCCCTGACCACTGAGCTACCAAAACTTGATATTAATTTGTTATATGAATGACATGAGATTGTAATTAAGTGGATTGTGTATTGTGTATTTTTTGGTGTGTAACTGATCCTGGAGCTGGTGTGGTCCACCGCTGGAGGATCAGTGATGTAGCTGGTGGGTGGAGCAGGGATAATGGCTGCTGATGTTTCTTCTCTGCAGTGTCTGCACGTGTGGGACCTGGATGTTCGAGGCTATCACAGAGGGTTATGGAGGCTCTTCAGAAAGAAGAACCATGTTCTCGTCGTGGCTGTCCCAATCTCACCGTACTCGTAAGTTTAAAACCTCTTTTCTCTGTAACTCTGAGGGTTATCGTGGTGGTCAAAGCTACTTGTTGTTCGTACAGTTTCTAAATGACTCGCTACTGAGTGGTCTATAATGATTCTTCAGCTCAAGTTCAAGTAATTTATTTATAAAGCACTTTTTATAACAGTGTGATGTCACAAAGCAGCTTTACAGAATTTAAAGCCTAACCCCCCCCCCCCCCCCCAAAAAGCAAAGTGAAGAGACAGTGGCAAGAAAAAACCTGTTATGATGTTAGTTTTTCTTGAGCGGGGGTGGGGGGGGAGCATCACAGTGTAGGACAGCCATGTTCAGATCGTGTATAGATCAGACCATATGTGTCCATATTAAACAATAAACATTATATACACTATGAGTCGAACAGAAGTCCAGGTTCCATCCCATAATGCTAGTCGTATCCGCAGTGCAGCTCAGTGTAGTCTTTCTCTTTGCGTTCGATGTAAATCTTCAGCATTTGGTCGATAGCTGAATACAGAAATGAGGGAACATTCCAGATCTGTTTGAAGTTTGGTCTTCTGCCAAAAGCTTTATAATGACGCTCCATTTCTGAAACGCCCTCCCTATCTCACCCAGTGTAAGAAAGCCTGCCCAAGTGACCCCCATTCACCTGGAGCCTCCACCCAAAGAGGAGGGTGCCCCTGTGGAGCAGATGTAAAGCACCAGATGAGGGTCTCTCTAATGCCAGACCTGGGTTTGTTGAAGTTTGGGACCTCAGGCCTCAGGATGAAAAGCTGCCATCACTCCTGCAGCTGGTGCTTCTGCCCCGGGGGTCTGCTCCGTGCCACCGGGTGGCATGTTGGTTATGCTAATGAGGTAAAGTGATTACGAACTGTAGCTGTGCTGATGCAGAGAACGTTTCACCTCCTCCATGAGGACGGGGTCACATGACCTCGATCCCCTGCTGTTGAAACTGGAATGGTGCGCTCTAACACTACTGAGTTTCATTTTTATTTAAAACTATTTATTTTATCAGAACCACTTTTCTTTGTATTGTGTTCAACTTTTTATGAAGAACAAATTAAAGTTAGTTATGTAGACTTGTGTAGTCTAAACTATGTGAACACGTGAAGGGCCTCACGACACTACGTAAAATTTGGGATTCCTCTGCCCCACAGACGACAAGAAGGCTGTCGTCCCAATCGAACATCTAAACCAGAGGTCCTCTAACCCACATCTCACAGAACTCAGCAGGACCTCATTAGTATTTATTTATTTAACAGTACTGCAGGATTTAATCCAATGAGTATTTTTCTAATTTCCCCTTTTGTTTAAAACCTGTACTGACCAGCTGGAGGACCCCAGTCTGCTTTACAGCTCTTTTAATCATATTTAGAGTTGTTCAGTATTTTTTATTTGTAGTGATTCAGTTGATGTTAATACGGTGATCACACACCTGAGTGTAAATCATGACCCTGGTTTGGGAATAATGAGCCTCAGTTCTTTATTTGGGATTTAAAGTCAGACCTGGGTCCAGTTCATTGTTGTATAGAGATAAAACAGAAGCCTTTCTCCCTCAGAAGAGGAGGATGTTGATCAGAACAGAACTGAAGGATTAAGATCATATAGAACAGTATGGTCTGTTGTGTAAATGGAGCATGTGATCCACACGATCAGTATTAGGACACACCTCTTTTCAGGTGTTCACCACAGTGTTTAATATTCAGCACTTAGCCATTTATTATGGACATTTGTTTTCACTGTTGTGGGAACAGTTTGGGGAAGGCGCGTTACTGTTCCAGCATGATTATAAAAGTGTTCACAAAAGGGAGGTCCATAAAGTCATGCTGGGTGAGTTTAATGTAGAAGAACATGAGTCCAGACCTCCACCCCATCCAGAACTTTAATTATACACGAGAACTGAGATTGTGAACCAGGTCCTCTGATCCAACATCGGTGTCTGACCTCACAGACGCTGAACAGGTCTGGATAAATGAGCAGGATTTCCCTCCAAAATCTATATGTGTAAAAATCACAGTACATCTGAAGCTCGAGCTTTTATTGGTTTTATTAACAAAATTATGTTTGGTACAAGTTTGATTTGCTTATTTGGGCTTTTTTAAAGTTTTTGTAACAGTGATGGTGCTTTACTGTAATCACTGCAGTTCATTCTGTATACAGTGCTGAACGTTTGTTGCTTTGTGATTTGGGGACCTCTGTAGTATACAAATGGAACTGCAGGTCCATAACTCAGAATAAAGATCATATGTTAAAATAAAATCTGATCAAACATATTAAATAATCCAATTAGTGATTGATGTATTTAAGATCCCCTAAAATCTATAGTAGACCCATAGCACTGGTCAGTGGTGCTCCTGTCCTGGTCTTGCATTTGGCTGTGAACCTTTCAGATTGGACTCTGAGATGGTTCTGGACTCTGATTGGTGGATGTTGTTATATAAGACTGTTGTTTTGAGGTTGTGGTTGGTAGCTGATCTCATGGACGTGTCCTGAACCATAAATCAACCTCATGCTCATGTGGTCAGTAAAATCTAATCAAATGGCTTCCGTTTTGGTTTGGAATGGAAATGTCGTGTGAAATGTGGCTGAGCGCTTCATCTGATCTTTAGGAGCCTGACTGTCCGTAATGCTGAGTCACTCAGGATTTTTAAGAAACTCCTCAAAACACACCTCTTCCACTGATACCTGCTCAGGATCTGATGATACTACAGTGTAACTGGTCTTTCCTAAATTACTGACTTGTGTTGTTTTCTCATTTGTAAGTCAATTTGGATAAAAGCATCTACTAAACGTCTCAATGTAATGAAACCGATCCAACATGTAAACATTCCAGATCCAGACCTGTGGGATCCACTGAGGACCAACATTTTTACCTTAAGATTTACTTTAGTTTGTACCTGATCAGAACTTTACCTAAACTGTGAGATGGAGCAGGTTCCAGAACAAACTGTTTGGTGCATCAGGTTTTTTAGAGTCATTTCTGTTTCGTGGAGACAATAAAATCAGTTTGTGATGTCTTTATATTCATTTATACTTGAAGATAAAGTGCACAGTTTTAGAAAATATAGTCCTTTAGCTAAAGTTTACTTTACATTTATATTTACTGTTCTATATGATTACATTATATACTTCATATGGCCAAAAGCACATGCACACCCCGTCCCTGTGTGAGCAGAGCAGCCTCAGTCATGATCATTCTACTGAACTCCACCTGAAATTAGTCTTTGTTTACCAACAACTTCCTGAGTCATACAGATTTACAAAGTTTATTACCCCCCCAATACCAATATTGGTATTCACACAGTTGAAGGAGTCATGTCCACATACTTTTGGTCATGTGTTGTATTTACACAGAGGAGAGTTTCATGCGCTGTCTTTGTCCAGATGCAAGAAAAGGTACAAGGACAGAAACATGGCCGACATCTGAAACAGACAAACACGTGTGTTATTGAGACGGGATCATGTGACTCTCTGAGCCAATCACGTGAATTCAGGTCGGCGCTCAGATGATTTACAAAAGACATTCAGAACATAAACCTTTAGTTTCAGTGGAGGTTTCTTATAAGGCTTTAGTTCCATCCCTGTGCTACAGAGAAGCTTCCACCTTACCGTCGGAGTACAGGACCTGATGTGGAACGCCTTCATCAGAAGAAGAGCTTATTTGTGTGAAAGCTGTGAGGAACTGAAGTGTTTGGGGTTTGGTTTTACCTCCAGTCCTCCGACTCCCGCTGCTATCACACCAATGAAGTAGGTTTTAGTCTGAAGAGTCCGAGTCAGCAAACTGTAACATCCCTGCAGGAAACAGAGGAGTCTGAGTGAACAGAAGATACAGAACACCTCACACACTGATGATGATGATGATGATGAAGAAGAAGGAGCAGAGGACCTGACTCACAATCTCAGTTCTAGTTCATCTCAAAGCTGTTGGATGGGTTATGGTCAGGACTCTCAGTTCATCTTCATCACACTCACCCAACCCACAATAAACCCTGATGCACACGGTCATGATGGAACAGAACTGGGCCTTCCCCCAACTGTTGAAACCCCAATTTATCCCCCAACCCAAAACTGAAAGCTGACGGTTGTGTAAAATGCTTGATTTCAATCAGCTGTGGTCGCGAGACCAACCTGTTTAATGCTGTGTTCAAACGCAGGTCTGTGCCCTCCTTTAAATAACTAACTATAAACCAGTGTCCACTAGTGACACGTTCTCGGGTTCAACTGACTGGAGAGGGCCTTCCCTGAAGTGTTTAATGTGTTAATGTTTGTTTTTACTGAAATGAAGTTTATATGTGAGGACACTGTCTTCACCTGCACAGTGTTGTTGCGTGCGGTTTTCAGGTCACACAGGAGCTCGTCGTCGGCGCAGCAGGTCGGGGGGTAAAAGCCGCCGTTGTTGGCGCGATACGAGGAGTTGGTGAAGTCAGTGTAGTTGTTAAATCCACAGCACTGCAGCTACGGGGCGACACAGCGGGACAGATGGGTTACAAAGCGCCGCACACGTTAACGGGGCTGTCAGTCGCAATCACACGCCTCAATATCGATTAGCCCCCCTCCCTCCCCCCCCAATTCCACATTCCCTCAGGCAGTGACCTCATCAGTTCACATTCATCTACAGCCCTGTTACACCGCGCTGAGCACAAACGGACCAGCTGCAGGGTGCTGTCAGAGCAGAGGAACCTTTTACAGTTCCTGGAACTGCAGGGCAGAATTTAGGATCCGGGTTCTTTATGGCTGCGCTGCTGAAATCAGATGCAGCTTAATGCTTTATAAGCAGGTCCTCTGAAAGCAGCTCCTAACTTTTTATTTTAAGGTGGTGCAGAACAGCTTGAACAGAGAGGGTCTTCCCCAAACTGTTGAAATCATGCTAGGCTAGATGGTTCTGTTGATGGTTCTGATACCCATGCTAAGTGTCGTTGGGTCAGTTGATCTTGGCGGTTGACTCGCGTGGTCCGGTCCGGTCCGGTGGTGTGTCATCAGTAGAGTGAGGGTGGTGTGGATCATGTACCTTAATCATGGTGGTGTTCCACAGCTGTGTGATGTGAGGGTCTCTCCCATACTGCACCTGTAGAACCGGTCGACCCCGGAGCTTCAGAGTGTTCTCAAGCTAAAGGACCAGAAATAAGGAGACACATTTCATTTACAGAGTGGACAGAGAGGTCATTTTATTAATCCCAGAGGGGAATTTGTGAAAATGGAATAGTTAAGTACAGAACTGTGGCTGCTGCTGCGGAGACAAAGTTCAGACTGAAGGCGATGAATGTTTGAGAGATTCAGATTCATTATAGAATATTCAGATGATGGTGGACGGTGGTGTTTTATTGGCCGTAACGCTGATCTCTTGCTGATCTCTCAGAGCAGGGCTGAGTGTTGGAGAGGAAATCCTACAGATGT
>JAOUQT010154313.1:0-18560 GCA_025769995.1 Xyliphius kryptos
GTAAAACAGTAGTGATGCAAATTCACAAAAACATTACACACTCGAACCTGTATGCATCTATAGAACTTTAACATACAGAACCTTACCACCAACAGCCTTTAACATCATTCAACTTAAATACCCTAAGCAAGTCGTCTTGTTGTTGTGTTGTCTGCACAGGGTCTGATGAGTATTACAGAGCATCCAGGGTTATCAGGTAAAAATGGGCATGATATATCTTATCGTGCAAAGACCACAAGAAACGATAAATATTAAAAAATACATTAAAATACTCGTCTATTGGTCGATCGATTAATAGATAGATATATGGATAGATATATCTAGGGTTATATATAAGATTCCACATGGCATGTGCACATCTCACCTACCACTGCACCTATCGGTCCTCATGCCGCTGCACCTACAATTCCAAGACACTGGGAGGTGATCATGTCTACCCCAGCCACTCAAAAGCAGCTCAGGCTACTGGGTGAGCGCTGCGCTGCTCAATCTATTCGGGAGTATGGCAACCAACAGCCAGAGAGCTTCTGCCCACAACTGACAGGGGTTAGCATCTTACAGCACGCTGCCCATTCTTCCCATCAGCGGGGAACGGCGTGACTGGCAGCGTTCTGCTGCCAACTTTGTGTGCTCTGCTACCCACACGTGTGAAAAAATTAAGCGCCTACAAAGCAGCCAGCAGTAGAAACAAAAATTGCGCCATGTGCTAAAAATTCGTGCGAGAGGAATGAGTCAAATGCAGACACACACCTTTAGAAAAACACTAGGTATAGCAGCGCTATACGTAATCAATACGTTAATGTTTAGGGGGTTTTAGCTTTTATACTGTAATTGTCTTCAGATGCATCAACAGGTGAAACAAATAGCAAGTTTCTACATTTACATTAAGTTCTTTTGGAGATACTTTTATCCAAAAGCGACTTATAAACGAGAGACCACAAGTCAGAAGTTAACGAGAAAGCAGTTACACTGTAGAATTAACAAACCAGAACATTATGCGATTTAATTTTAATTTCAAGATTCACTGTAATTTTTTTTGTTTTTGGAAGCCATGTGTTTTTAGTTGTTTCTTGAAAATGCTGAATGTGTCAACATTAGGGACAGTAATGATTAAGCAACGATGAACGATATGGTGGGAGAATTAGCGCCACGGTGTGGTTGAATCACCAGGCGACATTCATCACTAGAACGCAGTGAACGATCCAGGGTATATTTTTTTTTAATTGAGTTGAGGTAGGAGGGGCCAGATCTAGAGATGGTCAGTGCCTTGTACTAAGAGCGAGCTGCTACAGGAAGCCAATGGAGAGAGAGAGGAGGAAAGGAGTAACATGGAGAAAGACAAATGATCATGGTAAAGTTTAATACTACAGAAAAAAAAAGTTTGGCCACAGACATCACGTTACGATGATCACGCTCTAAAGTATTAGACATCCCATTACTTTCGCTTCAGGATAAGTGGGATTAAAAAGCATGACAGAAGTAAACCAGAAACGATGCACGATGAATTTAACGCTAAATTTTATGACTGTAGATGGAAATGAAAGTGACAGTCAATTTAACATTAGAAAACAATCATTCATTTTAATTTGTCCTCATTAAAGTTGGTTTGGTAAAGAAGCCTATCTCTGCCAAACCGTTCTAGATGCTTGTTGACAGCAACCCACTAAGAGGGTTTTTATAAAACTACAATTGTTCATGAGCTTTTTTCATGCACCACGGGTCAAAATGCCAAAGAGTGGCGATGCGACCAGAAAATCCAATGCACTTTATGGTCTTGGTTGTTCACTTGGTTGGTCTTGTTGGTCTTGCTGCGAAAAATACTAAATGTTGATACTGGAGGGGAAATGCCAGCAAGGATTTGTACATTTACAAAATTTTCTATAGGTGTGTCCTCTGTCACACATGGACTATAAAATCTGATAGGACAATCTGACTGGTCTGACAAGTGGGAGGTCATAATGCAAGATTATAACAAGTGCAAAAAAAAAAAAAAAAAAAAAAAAGTCAATCAACATGTTGCTTTAAAAATAACCGAAAGGAAGAAGGGATGAAAAGGGATGATGAGAGTAATGTAGGAATGAAGAAAGAAAGCAAGAAATAAGGAGAAAGGAAAACAGGAAGGGAGGGAGACAAGGAAGAGAGGGAGACAAAGGAGGGAGGAATCAAGGAAAGAAAGGAATATAGGGATGAAGGAAGGACGCAAGGAGAAGAAAAAGGAAAAAAAGGATGGAGGGATGAAGGAAGCAAGGAAAAAGGAGGTAGAAAACCCGGAAGGGAGTGAGGGAGGTATGGAGGGGGACAAGGAAGAGCGGGATTAAGAAAGGGAAGGATAAAAGAAAGAGGAATGTATGAAAGGGACAAATAGACTATAAAATTTGAAAATGTTGTTTTTGAACATTGTCCGTTACATGTTTAAAGTTTTATAGGGTATGAAATATGCCACCTATGAAACAGAATAGACTATATGTTCATATCTGGAATAATCACTTCGTTTGTGCATGAAATCATTCCTACTCTGCAGTAGGAGACTCTAAACGCCTCAAGCTGAGTTATAAAAATTGCAATCTTGTATATCTTGCACAGCGCAAAATTATTAAAACTTACTTCTTCTGTTCCTTGTGTGTAAAAATGTATAATCTTTGGGCAAAAGGTAGAGAAACATCCTGGTTCCCGAATGGTTAAAGATATGTAACATCAACTGTAAAATTTCGATATTTTTTAAAGAAATTCGACTTTCATTGAGTTGTAAAGCTTGATCAGGTGCAGAAGGTTTGCTTTGAAGCTACCTCTTAAATCCTGTGATGAAGGCCAGCTCAATTGGTTCGCTGAGTGCTCTAATATACGAAGGATGGCTGGTCTGTTTTGCATAATGGGAAGCTGGAATTCTGCCATGTCATTTATAATAGGATAATAAGAGGGGTTTTGTTTCGTAACCTCACTAAACAATTCAGGAAACCAGAGGCTGGTCCTTGACTGTATAATGATTTGCACATTTTGTTGATTTTTTATATCCAGTGTGACTCAGTTTGGTAAAAGCAGATAATTGCAATCCAAGCGTTTACCTGCAGAGTTAAAGATTGCCTTGAAGGATATGTGCAGAACCTATGATACAAAATCAAAGTCTTTTTTAAGATAAATGCTTCTGCTGCCACCACATTAACCTTCTAAGTAACATTTTCCAACATGAAATAAATGGAAACTTGAGTCTGGGCGTCATCATTTCAGCAAAAGGATATTTAAAAATTGTCATATATAGGTGAATATGTGTGTAGGAATGCTTTACATATTGCAAATACTGGAACTCTAATTTAATGAATATATTTGGTGATGGGAGCTGATTTATTTTTTTTGGCTTGAGTACCTGCCCTCAAAAATGTGTGTGCACGTGCCTGCAAAAGCACCATAACATTGGGAAAACATAAGTGGCACCTCTACCTTGGTTAGACTGAGCACTCCAAATGATCTGACGAGTGGGAGGTCACAAGGCAAGATAATCACAAGAAGTTCACAAAAAATAAAAAAATAAACAAAATAAAATAAATTCGACCGAAATGAAAAGTCTATTTTTGGGTTTAAAAAAATGTGTCAGAAAGAAGGAAGGGAGAATTTAAAGATGGAGAAGAACAATAAGGAGAGAGGGAGGAAAAATAAAAATACAATTTAAATAATAATACAATGTAGCACTATGTGGGGCCCAACTTGTTTATTAATAATACGTTAAGTTCATGTTTCTTGTTAAAGGAAATTACTCACATAGCAAATCAATAATACAGCAAGCTGACCAGTATTTTTTCAGTATTTTTTTTAGTAGGACAGCCGACTTGTTTTGCTGACCTCAACACAAGTCCTTTCAAATGCTTAAGAAGTGAATATTACAATATATCTTGCACATTTAGAGGGCTTTTTTTTCTGACGCTAAACTCAGGGTGGGTGTGAGATTAGGACGACTCACATTCTGAATTCTGAAAGTGGGCAAACTTTTGAATATGGAGTGAGCTGAGAGAGAAAAGGCAAAAAGGATGCATCTACCTTCACACACTCCATTCCTCGGTTGGTATCCACTCTGACAAGAAATCTGCCTCTCGCACACGAACGCCCCCACTGTGTTCACACAGCGTTCGTTGGCCAGGCAGGTGTGTGTGTTTGTCACACACTCGTTCTCATCTGAAAAGGAAAAGGAAGCACATGTTACTCAGTATTGTGAAGCTGAAATATCCAGCCTCGCACACTTTCTGAGACAGAGCCAGACGGACAGCTTGGGAAAATGATGGGCCCTTTGGCAGCTCGACAGACGTCGTGTGACAAAGTGCGTGGAGCTGCGAGCAGATGGAAAAGACACAATCACATCCTCATCCTCAGACCTACACGCCTGCAAGGGACATGGGTGGCTGGATGGTGGACAGATCTGCTGTGTGGCTCCGGCACGGTTTACGTTCTGTCACAACTAAGAGCAGGAGCATCTGTTAAAATGAATTAATCTGACAATAACCACGGACAGGCTGCTAATTAACAAGTTTAAAAAGCTAGAAGCGGGGTATAGACTATAGAGTAAGGGAAACTGGGAGATGTTAATTACAAGGACAATTACTGCTTCCTGAGCCAAAAGGAGAATTTACTGTCATATTATTGCCAGGTCAAATAATTTGGAAATTCTCTACTGGGTAGGAAAAAAAATTGGAGCTTGCTGACAGTGTTTGCACTGTCTCTTAGTCATGAGTGCTGCAGGGAGAAAAAGCATACGGCACCTTATCAGTGTGGCACAACAATGGGTAAACACTGGCACAAGAAACACATCGATTTACAACATGAGGATCCTTACGCCAGAGGGCTGAATCACAGCAGCAGATGAAAGTAGTGTGAATAAGCTCAAATCTCCTGCCATGGCTGTCATTAAGTAAAGGCGGAAGAGCACCACCGCTGAGCATGTGTTTGCAGGGAGCATAGGGTACTGTACGAGTGCCTGGCCCAAGGTTGCCAATCCAACCAAGTTTACTCAAAAATGTGTAACAAGACATGGCGATGATCAAACTGGCAACATTCCTGTTCATTATAAAAGATAGTTCCGCTCCTTAAATCTGATTGGATGAGCCGCTTGTCCGGCTGTGAAATTATTAACAATAACACACTAGGCTGTCCGCGTCCCATTCGTTTCAAATTTTTGAAATACTTTATTCTTTCAAATCATAAAATACAGATTAATATAATCAGCGAGGTGTTTCCTGATAAGCACTAAGCCGGTATCCAGTTACCCAGCAACCAATGTTCACTGGACTAGATTACCTTGCCAAAGACCAGTTTATTAATAATGTTTTTTATTATGGTGTGTTGGTAACTGTTTTACAAAAGCAATAATTCCCCTGATGACCCCTCCATTATGAATCGGATATCCGCCTGCCTCACTGACATATCTGTTTGGATGAAGGCCAGTCCTCTCAAATTAAATCTTTGCAAAAAGATTTATATAAACTTATAATAAACACAATCCTAGCTAAACCCTCAATTTATCATGAGACCTGACCCTTCAAATTGATGGCTCCACAATCTCTCCAACTGTTTCTGTCTGTTATCTTGGTTTCTCAATTGACAATCATCTTAAACTTTCAGATCAGGTCATGAAAACGGCCCGTTCCTGCAGATTCATTCTGTATAACATCGGAAAAATCAGATCTTTCCTAACAGAACAGGCTACTCAGCTGCTGTTGTAATGCTATTGTAATGCTCTGCTTGCCGGTCTCCCAACTTCAACAATCAGAACTCTACAATTGGTTCAAAACTTTGCAGCCCGAATAGTGTCCAACCAACCAAAGCGAACTTAATAGTCACTCCATAACTCATCTTGCTCCATTGCCTTTCTATAGCTGCAGCATCAAGTACAATGTACTGACTCTGGCCTACAGGACAGGCTCTGGATTTGCCCCTCTCTTACCTTCAGTTCATCGTTACTAAATACACTCCGACTCCGCAGCGCCAATTCTCACTCCATTTTATTCACCACTGCTAAATGGTGGAACGACCTACCAACACTATCCGTACGGCTAAGTCACCCAACATGTTCTCAAATGCACACCTTTTTCAAAGACACTTGCTCTATATCTTGAAAAAAATAAATAAATAAAAAATAACAAAACAGATAGAGTAATGTGCAGGGTTGATGGTACTGCAGTTTATCTGACTTGTGTTGTTATCTTATTTGTAAGTAGTTTTGGATAAAAGCGTCTGCTACATGACTAAATGTGAATGCAATAAGACACTTGAAAGTGTGACTACAGAGAAGTTTATATGTACCATAAACCTTCACTTTTAATCGCCCCAGATGGACATCTGTGTTTTCTCTGGTTGCTGGGGTGATGCAGCCAGACTGTTGGCCACTGGAGACCTCTGTTCTTCCTGATGACTCAAAAAAATGAGGAAACACCAGGGTTAACGCATCTTATCCCCTTTAACCTTGTTTCAACAAAGAACTCAATTTCCTTACAAGTGGTGGTTGAACTTGTACCATTTCTTCTCGAGTCACAAAGTGTACCCTCTTTTACAACTTCTATTTTCTAAAATATTGCTGTTTTTTTTTTACCAAGGTGACAGCTTTGGATGCCTATGTACGATGTAAAGAGTTCCTTGTAATATCCTCTTCATGCTTCAACATGTCAACATCGGAAATCTGCCAAAGAATAGCTCTGCAGTGTTTCTACATTTGCCTGCGTTGATAACTGGCGATGCTAATAAACTACAGCTGCTGTGCTGACATGCAACGGTAGGCATGGATGCCATGAATAATGCAAGCCAGCAGAGGGGATGAAAGCCTGTTAGCCTGAATTGGCATGACTGAAGAGCAAGAAATGAGGACTATGGGCTGTGAACATTTTGTGTCAGATGCATTACAACACACATGACAACCGCACAACCAATAGAGTGATGTTAGCTACTCTTTCTGGTTTGCCAGCAGGATTTTTAATAAAAAGCGTATTGTGTGGCAATCAATTAAAAACAAAAAATGTCTTATTTAAAATATCAATTTAGGGTTTTTTATTTATCCATGCATATAAAGTACCAAATCATGTGACACACACAATGGAGCCCTACCCCGTTTACCCTGATGGAGCCACACTCCGCTTTATTTCCCAACATGGAACAGTTTCCCACTTCACATGAAACAACAATTCCTTCAATTTTCTAAAAAAATAGTCCCAAATCAGTTGCATATTTCTGGGTAAAATTTCCAAACTCTTCCTCTCAAACTTTGCAACATGGCTATAACCTTTGTTTGCCAACAATGCGATACCTTCAGGCATGTGCTATCCATTGTTCTTAGTCACAAAAGCATAGTTATATAGTGTGCTCAACAATACACTGACTACATGAATCCTTCCGGAGTTTATGGGGGCGAGGCAGAGACAGGACCAGCAATGTTATACTGGAGAAGGGCGCAATTATGCGGCGTGTACTATGCTGCAGGTCGGCTGGTTAGTATTAATAGTACAATACAATGGTCAGCACGGTGGCTTAGTGACCAGCATGTTCACTTCTCAGCGCTGGAGATTCAGGACCGACTCACGATCCGGGTGGAGTCTCTGTGTCTGCAAGAATTTTCTCCGGTTTAACCAAATTTTTCTTACAGTCCAAAAACATGGAGTCAAGACAAATTGGCTGCGCTTAATTGTTCCTATATAGTGTGTGTTCCCAGCAATGGATTAGCGCCCTGTCTTGGGTGTGTCTACCCGGCACCCAAAACATTCTCCACTGAATGGACATGGAGAACCCCCCATGTAACCTTTGTTCTTAGTATAAAAGTAATAAAGTGATCTATTATGCATACTGGATTTACACAAAGAGGAGTTTGTCCTCCACCTTTAACCCATCAGTGCACTGAAACACAGTGGGCAGCTCTGTACACGGTGCCCAGGAAACAATTGGGGTTAGGTGCCTTGCCCAAGGGAACTTCAGCCATAGGTCTCGGTTGGACCAAGAATCCAACCAGGGACCTTAAGGTCACATGGCTGGTTTCTTAACCACAAGCCTAAGACTGCCCCAAATGCAGGATTAAGAAAAAGATAATAAGATACATATACAAAACACATACAACTCTACAAACGTTCAGCTATTTAGTTTTCAAGTGTATTGTGTCAGTGGAATGTACTAGTGGCCGCTTATTAGGAAGGGGCAGGTGGAAGCAAGGATATGGAGAAGGTAGTTGGATTTTAAAGTTGACGACGTTTCATAATTTTATACAAGTCTGAAAACGCCAAAGGAGTTTCCAGTGACCTGGCGCCAACATTTTTATTTCCTAGGATTCTTTGTCTCATAGAAAAATGCCAGACATCCTATTGACATCCTATTATATCTTAACTGAAAAATAAACAGAATACCACAGGAATTACACATTCAGTCAGCCAAAACCCTCACAAATGCAGTCTTTAAATGCCTAAAAGCCATGTTTTTAATAATTCCAGATGCTTTATTCATGTAAATGCAACAAATAAAGCTGTTACACATGATTTACTGATTCATGGGAAAGTAGGAACATGAAACGATGGTCTTAGCATTGCTACATTTGCTAAATATAAGTGGCTTTGCGGTCTCATTTCATTTCATCTCATCAAATGAGGATGATGAAATGGGGGAGGGGGTCCCATGCCCATCCAGAGCTGGGTAAATACACCTGGGCATCGATTACTGGGCAAAAATGCACTCAGACACACACACAAATTATATAGAAGCAATTTAAATAGTAGCAATTTAGAACAGCCATTTCACCTTGAATCAACATTTTTTTGGACTGGAAACCGAAGAACCCAGCAAAAAAGCACGCTGACACAGGGAGAACATGGAACCACTACCTAGATCAGGATTTAAACCCGGAACACCAGCAGCGTTTGCTGGACTTGCTGACTTCAAGATTAAATAAAAAGATAAAAGAAAGCAAAATGCTGAATAATCACATTTCACTCGAATGACTTCTTTTAGGCTGAACTTTAGCTAACATTTTCTAATGTAAACGAAAGGAAGCTGTGATCAATTAGTCATCGAACAGACCACGGTCAAGCAATGTTTACTTTGATTGGTTCACAAGCCATCACAAGCCAAATGGATATGCCTTTAAAATAAAACAGATGCCAGAGCTGGGAAACAATCGGATACAGATTGGACATCTCATTGTGCTTCCTTCCTAAATATCACGTTTCTCAGACTTTCACCTGCCTACAAACCTGAAATATATGTTCCCGGCAAATAAAGCGCCCTTTTCTGCTCTTATTTGGTTGGACTCTTCAATCAGAACATTTAAACCTGCTGTTTGTTCTAATCCAGATGATAATCAAGCTCTAAGCCCACACACACTTAAACATATGGGAACAATTTGGACACAAAGCTTGAAACAAAAAGAGAAAAAAGGAAAGAAAGAAAGAAAATGCCCTCATCAAACGCACGTGATATTTGGACTTGTACAGTCTTCTGTAGACACACTGTGATCTGTTCTCACATGTACAATTTACAGAAAGTGAAGTCAGACCCTGTATGCAGTAGAAGACAGACATTTTGCGACATTTTGGGTGTTTGGACACCTCATTCAAGCATAGTCTGTTGCAAATAAAGGTGGATGATTAAGATTAGAATGCTGTGGTTGAAAATGCACTAAAGGTCATGAAATTACACGTTTATAAAAACAATGTTGTCTTTGGTTCTATACAAAAAAACATCTAATTCTACATTAAGGAATTTTATTATTCTCAACTCATGTTTCACTTAATCCTGAATTCACCTTGAATCCGTGTTTTTGGACTGTAGGAGGAAACATGGAAACTCCATCCAGATCGGAATTTAAACCTGGATCCCCAGCACATTCCATAATCCATCATGTTCCGCCTATCCTATACTACGGTTGGTGGAGAGTTTCCCATGCCCATCCAGGACAGGGTGCCACACACTTACTCAGATACACACACTATATGGGAGCAATATAGACAGAAGCTATTTAAAGCCAATTCACCTTGAATCCATGTTTTTGGACTAAGGGAGGAAACCGGAGAAGCTGGAGGAAACCTACATGGACACAGGAAGAGCATGGATCCCCCACCCAGATCAGGATTCGAACCTGGATCCCCAGCACTGAGAGGCAAACATGCTAACCACTATGCCACCATGACGCCCCTCTATACCTGTTTAATCCTTTACCATATGGGGCAGTTTACATAGGGGCAAATCACTGTGAATCAATGTTTTTGGACTGTGGGAGGAAACCGGAGAACCTAGAGCAAACCCTGAAGAAACATGGAAGCTTCCCGGAAGGCAGGGATGCCAACCAAATTTATCTTATCTCATTATTTCCCATTTAACCCTTTACTAGGGTTGTGGAGTGGTTCCCTTGACCATCCATAGCAGAATGCTTAGGATGCTTAAACTTATTTGCAACCGTGATAATGTTGATAAGATCAGAATTGAAACTCCAGCCAGATCGGGATGCAAACCTGCTGAGAAGCGGACGTGGTAACCACTACGCCACTATGCTATGCCTCTAAGAGAATGTGTTAACGTATTCAAACTTAATGACCAAAAAATAATTTATTCATTGTCTAAATATTTCACACAAGACAGTATGCCTTCACACTTCCCAGTTACCTAGAGTTAATTCTTTTATTATGAAGTGGACATACCTACTGCCCCCTCCCAAGGTTTCATCCAAAACGTTGAAGGCTTAATATGAATTAAATTTAAATTAAACATGTGGACAGTCTCACTTGAGGGAACAGTTCATGGGTTTTTTTTTATTATTGGAGTCAAAGCACAAGTTAAGTTATGGATCAGTGAAGCTGAAACTGGCAGGCTTTTCATGCAGAATGAGAATATGTGTTCAGGTTATGAAACACTTCTCCATTTTAATGCTGAACTCGGTTCCTTCATGACTGACTGCATCCAATAAGGATCCAGCCCCGGAGTTGTGACTCATCACTGGCCTAATAGAACAAATTTATATGGGTTTTGGGGCATTTTCGGGGATGGTTCAAAGTTAACTGCTGGAGAGCAGGTGTGTGTGTGTGTGTGTGTGTGTGCTGAAATCTAGGGGATCTAGTAGCTGCAGAAGTGAAACAGTTCCTTTATGTGACCTCTGATTCAACAACAAGGTTGTAGTTTAACCCTTAATGCGCAGCTGCATTTAGGATTGTAGTGGAGAAACTTTATTCCAGATGTTCCTCCACATGGACAATGAGTGTTGCCCACAGGACTTATACTAGATATGGCACTAACACTTGTAGCTATGGCTAAACCTAAGATTTTTTCCGCAAGGGAATGATGGACGTCATAGCCATAAAAATGTTATTCATCCCACTGCCTGTGAAGTTCTCAGAAAAGCAGGAGATTAAAAACTATTTTTGTTGTGTTACCAAGTATGAGTGAATAGAGAACAAACTCCAATCTTTATATTTTGTCAAAATCCCCGGTATCTTCGTACGGAAACACATCACTGACATGAGGATCCTACAGGGGTGAATTTTTAAAAACTATGAATCCGGTATTTAAAATTCATTATAGGTGCATTTATAATGCTTTATAAAATTTGTCATAAGCCATTGTTAATGTCCATAGATGTTTATAATCATGGTCATAAATTGTTATACCAATGTGACATAGGGCTTGATAACACAAAGTGACATAATGTATTATAATATGAATGTATTTAAACGTTTAGACATTCTTACTTAACAAAAGATGATTACACTTTACTTAAAATCTGTAAAAAAAATAAAAAAAAAAAGTTATAAGCTTTTATAAACAGTTATGAGCACTCAAGTTATTTCCAAAAATTAAAACACTCATTAAACATAAATGTTATAAGGCTTTATGTCACTGGTCAAATAACTTAAAAAAAGTATGGAAAAACTTGACCTAAATTCGGTATTCATAAGTGAGTAAGTAAGTATTTTAAAGCATTATGAATACTTTATAAAGCTTTACAGATGTGTTATTAATGCATTATAATGACCGGATACATGTAAAGTGTTGGCAAAAACTTTAATACAACCAAAGATGAAGTAAAAATAATAACAGAGCTTAGAAAAAGTTGAATGACGTGGTGAAAGTTTTCGCACAGTCATTATACGGTCTCTTGCGGTCCGTCAAAAAAGTTTTCCATGATTTATTCACAATAAAACACGCCCTAAAGTGTCTTTTTTGCTTTTATAAAACGCTTACAAACACAATATAGTAAAGAAAATTAAGCTTTGATTCATAAATGTGTTTATTGAAAGCAAAATCATTATTGGTCAGTTTTTAGAGCGAACACTGATCATGAAATAGCAGGTTTCTGTATCGCCATCTAGTGGTCAAGAACAGGCTTAGTGCTTATTGGGAATCGGTTCGCTGTTCATATTAATTTGTATTTTATGATTTAAAATGATGTATATCACGCATTTATACGAATGTAAAGCATCAGAGGTGTGTGTTATTGTCAATACTGTCACAGCTGGACAAACGGCTCAGCCAATCAAATTTAAGATCCGGAACTAATGGTTTCATAACAATGATTAACACAATATATATAAGTCTATAAATAGTTTTGCAGTTTTATATGGCTGTATAAATAAACTGTAGTGGAAGGAAGGAAAAGATGTGTACATGTGGCAATATAGAGAGCGGTAATAAACGGCGGGAGCATTGAAATATTCTTATCTGCAAAAGGGGAGGAGGGGTGTGTCAGAAAAAGTTTGGGAACCACTGATCTAGTGAGTGGGCACACGTTGCAATAAGGGGCTCGTTTGTATTTAGTGGCGGTTTACCTTCACACGTCTGTCCATCAGGCTTCAGAGAGAATCCGGGGAAGCATGAGCAGCGAGCCTGACCTTTCACCACCGAGCAGTGCTGAGAACACAGACCATTACCTACAAATAACACACAGTCCATTATCTCACAGCCCGTATTCAAGTTTTAAGTCAAAAATATCACATTTAATATAATGAGAGGAAACAAAAAAGTTTCTAGAGAAAAAAATAACATCATGGACCAGACAACTTAAAAAAAAAATGTTTCTTCAGCACTGACAAGGTGATCTGTTCGTTTTCACTTTTCTGGTTCTGTATTTTAAGTATTTCTTTTTTTGTTTGTTTGTCTTTTTGATTACCCCATACCTATCTACTAGTGATGGGCTGTGCTTTTTACACCTGGGCCTTCAATAAAGCACCGTCTGCATTAAATTACGTGCCAATAACTGATTTATAAAATAATTTATAAAATCATCTTATTATGCAGAAATGCAGTATAAAGAGCCGCTTTAAAGAATTGTTGAGGGGATGGGGGTTTCTTTTACCTGCAGAAATGCGAGCATCAGGCAAATACCATCGGACTACAACTGTGTTTTAAAGAATTTAAAATAATGTGTAAATAATAATCATAATGTGTTACATATAAACATGTGAACTCCTGTCACCGGTAGTCGTTCGTACCCCCCACCACCCACTGTTACAATCATGTAGCTAAACACAAAAACAATAACCTCAAAAAAGTGCAATATTATTTGGGAAAATACCACAAACCCTGATTAAATCCTAATTATTTGTACAAAATCCTTAATTTTTTTCCTTGAAAAGAGTTAAATGAGTTCCATTAAGAAGTCCTTTTCTTTTGCCATCGAAGACGCTGAAAGTACAGTTGTATATCTGTAATAAGTTTTAATTGACTGAAACATCTGCTTAGCAAAAGTACTCTCCAATCAGAAAGCGTGAATACACTGACATAGTGTAGGCCTGCTAAAAAGTTCTTGTATTGAGGACTCAAAATCTGATTGGATGAAGCAACAGGTTAATCTACAGGGCGCAAAATTCTTTCTGAAGGCGTAGGCGGAAAAATTAAAACCTGGCCACCAATGATGGTAAAATGTGATTGGCTAAATGCTTTAATAAGGAAATACACCTTAGGAGAAACCTTATGAAAGGAAGTGGACAGAGCATTTGTGAGCAATTATTTAATAAGTATTCATGGACAAAATATAATTAACATCAGTCTGTGACTCAGAGACTTTTTGGGCCTTCAGAGAACGCTTTAAAAGCCCCAATGGCCCTCCACTGATATCTACAGCTTTAACCTGTTTTGATTTCACTGCCCCTGTTTATATTAGACATTCTCCTTTACACAGGTCAGGATTTGTTCTTCCCATGTTTACCTTTTCTTTATCCTTTTTTTTTTTTTAATTTTGGCATCCATGTGTTCTAGTGATTCCCAGGAGGATGTTTGTAGCCTGTACGAATCATGAGAAGAGGATTGAATTTGGCATTGTATACCCTTTTTTTCTCAATAAAGAACTTTCTTACTTAAATCTCTAGCACATGCTACTCAACCTGCACCAACAGTGGCAGGATCGAGGATATGGGCAAAATAATACATGCCAAAATTGTATTAAAGCCAAAAAATATTCATAGGCAATATTAGTGCCATCAGTATCAGCCAAAAGTTTAGACACACCTTCTTTTTGTAGCACTCATTGTCCATGTTACAAGTTCATCCTCCTGTAATGATGGACTTTGTAGTTCTACAATTCCAGACTGTAGTCCATCTGTTTGGGTTGTACTGCGTATGTCCCCCATACCCTGTTCTAATGGTCAGGACACAACAGTACCACCACAGAGCAGGTATTATTTGGTGGGTGCATTATTCCTATCCCAGCAGTGTCACTGTGGTGTTTAAATGAAACTATAGCAGCACTGCTGCACTAAAACCCCCTCAGTGCATCAGTGTTAAATTATATCATGTAAATTATACCTGTTCTGTGATGCTCCTAACCAACAGAGACCAGAGAACTAACAGGGGATTAATACAAAAAAAGAACACAAATGGACTACAGTCTGTAACGGTAAAACTACAAAGTCCATCTATATGTTAAGTGGAGAAAATAGACAATAGAGCAATAGCGAGTGTCTAAACTTTTGACTGGCTCTGTATATTATTACACTCTTAGACAACTTAGGAAATGCATTAAATAGGCTGGAAGTTGGAAAGATGATGAGTTGGCCAGATGTAGTTTAGAGAGAGAGTAAGAGACAGTCGATCACTGAAGACCCTGTGCAGCCGCAGACATTACACACGCTACCATCAAACATTCAATCCTCTGTGCAGTAATATTTTTCTTTATCCAGATCAGCAAACATTACTTCACCTGGAACACTGGAAGATACTTATCTAAATTAAACTATAGATCTTGGGGATAGAGAGAGAGAGATCTTTTTTCTTATTTCCCTGTGTAAGTAATTAAAGCATGGTCAGAACTATTGGCTGTTTATAGCGTCAGTGCCGTAGTATATTCCGAACATAATAGCAGCTTAACACCAAAGCAAATTGTTAAAGCAGTAATTAGATGAAGGTAATTGCCATGCAGTTCCTTAAAAGAGGCTAATCTTCTTATTTTTAAAAAACGGAGGGATAATTCCACTAAGCTTCTGAACATCTGATTGTAGTGTTATTTAAATGTCATGGGTATAAATACATTTGCGGTGCTTGAAAGTTCATAGCTATTCCATTCCAATGATATTGATTACTTTTCACTGCACTGATATGGAAGAAGCCTGAATTCAAAATGAGAATTAAGTCATTAGTGTCCAAGCATTATAGAATAAAGTTCTTTAGATGATTCTTTCGAAAAATGGATAAAAGTCTGATTCATGAGGCTGAGCAACAAATGGGTTTTATTTATGAACAGTGTGTTCAACAACGTCACACTTTTAAACTTTCCATTGCAGAAAAAAGCCGAACTAAAGATCACTTGGACATTAAACTGGTCTTTGAGAACATCACATCTCATCGAATTATCTTCTGCTGAATCATCTACTTGGGTCAGGGGTTTGCCATGCATTTAAGGGTGAACATGGGTTTGATAGCTCAATGGTTAGGGTGTTGGACTGAAGTTACCAGTTTGGGCCCTTGAGCAAGACCCTTAACGCTCATTGCTCCAGGAGGGTAGTATCAACCCTGTGATCTGACATTTGTAATTAGATTTGGATAAAGCATCTGCTAAACGACCAAATGTAAATGTAAATGGGAATGTTTCAAGCTCCGGACAGCACCCAGGACAGGGTGTCAGTCCATCGCTTGATATTTGCACAAATATGGACAATACAGAGGCAAATTTTCACTCAATATCTTCCACTTACTTCTACTAGGGTGGGAGAAAGTGGTGGTGGTGGGGGGTCGTCGATGGTTTCGGGCACTGTGAGTTTGCACAGGAAACGAATCTATTGCTTGGAAAAACTCACTTCCACTGACACAGTATACACAGGCATTTGAATTATGTATATTATAGCAGCCTTTTTTCATTTCAACAAAGCTCCAAGTAGAACCTGCCACGGTGCATTGGTGGTTAGCACGCGTCTCCCTGTGACCACAAAGGTTTCCTCTGAGTTCTACGGTTTCCTCCCACAGTTCATAAAACATGGACTGAAGATAAACTGGCTGCTCTAAATTGCCCCATATAGTCTGTGTGTCTGTGTGAGTGATTGTGTGCCCAGCGATGGAGTGGCACCCTGTCCTGGGTGTATCCGCCCAGCACTTGAAATGTTCCCATTTGGATGGGCATGAGGAAGTGCAGGTTTTTTTTACCACCCGACTCTCTCCTAATGTATTCCATATTTTGTTTTGTTTTTTACTTTCCTTATTAATCAAGTGGAAGATGGATAGTCACAAGTAATCAAACAAAGCTGCTCTGCTTGAATTTTTAAAGGGAATTTCCCTTTCTCATTTTTTGCAAATAAATTGTTTTGTTCCAAACCTAAATAATTGCTTTCTTGATAAGCCCTTAACAAAAACATGGCACAAAATAAAACATATCATCGCTGAGGGCCCCCATAGGAGTCCTTAAAATGGTGTAATTAAAAAAAAAAAAAAAATGAAAAAAGTTAGAAGTGGCTATGAAGGGAGTGGTCAGAAAATCCTCTGGTATAAAGAGGTATTTTAACACAGATAAACATTGCAGTCATGTGATTGTGTACAGTAAAAAATTTAAATGGTGCTGTGAAACACAGTGATTACAGATGGCTTGTGTTGATGTTGGGAGCTCATGCTGCAGAACTGCTGTTCGCATTATGAGAAGTTTAAAAGAGGTTGGCCCAGACTTCAAGAATGTGTTTTGGGTCAGGAAAAGGAAAATCACTGGGGAGCTTTCATTGTATGATATACAGGGCATGTTAGAGCCGGTTATACTTAAGTTATTTTGGGTGGGCCGCAATAGCAAGGTGGACTTTAATCCAAGAGAATATTAGAGACTGAATACAAAAAATAGCTGCCTAAAAAAAGATTCTTCCAGAATGTATAGTACTCACAGTAATACATTCATTGCTCTAAGATTGCATCAGCTAATGACTACAGCATTTTAGCACCTTATTTTTTCGAAAGTGTGGACACACCTCCTTTTTGCACTTATTGTCATTTGTATCAGTTCCACTTACCGTAGAAATAGACTTTGTAGTTATACAATCACAGCATGCTTTAAAATTTGAGAGGAAACTAAAGACCTCTAAGACAACCCACACAGACACAGGAAACACACGCAGTCTCCTCACAGAAAGCACCAGTGATTACCACAGTGGGAGAAACCCGGCAGTAGCGCCTACTGCTGCGCCACAGATCCTCCTAAATTATGGCATGTTAGTCTGGTCAAAATATTTAGTATTCATTAAAATGCAATTAAATGTTGTGGTCACAAAAAAACTGTCAATCATCATACCTGTACACGGGTTTTGTATGGGAGAAATCTGTGTAGTTTCCTGCAGTGGTGTGGCTAGAGTAAATGGCCTTTCATCCTCAGTCACCCTGTTGTCTTCTTTTAAGTTCTCTAAGAGAATGAAAGTTGAAAAAAGCAGAGTTGTAAAGCCTGGCATTTATAAATTTGCAGGGGCAGCAGCCTAAGCAAAGAGGCCCAGACCTCCCTCTCCCCAGCCACCTTCATCAGCTCAACTGGGGCGATTCCGAGGCTTTTCTAGGCCGACTGGGTAATGTAATCTTTCCTTTTACTGGGTCTTCCCCAAGCTCTCCTTTCAGCTGGACTTTCCTGAAACGCTCAGGAGGCATTCTTACCAGATGCCTGAACTACCTCAACTGGCTCCTTCCAAAACGCAGGAGTAGCGGCTCTACTCTAAATCTCTTCTGAATGATAGAACTTCTCACCCTATTTCTAAGGGCAAGCTCAGACACCCTGCAAAGAAAACCCCTTTCGATCGCTTATATTTGAAATATAATTTCTTTCGGTCATACCCAAAGCTCATGACCATAGGTGAGGGTAGGAACGTAGACCGACTGGTAAATTGAGATCTTCGCCATGTGGCCTAGCCCCTTCTTCACCACTAAAGCCCGATAGTAATTATTTTTAAGTAAGTAATTATTTATTTATATAGCGCTTTTTACAACAGTGTGTCGTCACAAAGCAGCTTTACAGAGTCCGAAGCCTAAACCCCCAAAGAGCAAGCATAAGCAACAGTGGCAAGAAAAAACTCCCTGTAATGATGTTATTTTAGAAAGAAACCTTGGGAGGACCAAGTCTCAGTGGGGGACTCATCCTCCTTGAGCGGCCAGGCAGCATCACAGAAGAGTTC
>JAOUQT010154413.1:0-18560 GCA_025769995.1 Xyliphius kryptos
CAACCAATAATCACTAAACAAGGAAACTTAAAGGTAATGAACCTAAATTAATCAGGTGCCCGTGGCACCTCTAACAGCCATCAAGTGACTCTTTTGTTTGTATTACTTTACCTATTTTTTACAGTGCTAAGTGCATCAGACGGCTGAAGAACTCAAAAGATTGCTTTGTTATGGAAAGTCGCTTTGGATAAAAGCATCTGCTAAGTAACTAAATGTAACACCCAGGTTTGTGTCTAGGTTGAATAAATATTATCACTGACCATTATTTTTATTATTATTGTTATAAAGCACATTTTTTCACATAGTTAAATCATAAATGCCCACAGTTTAACAGTTTTTAATTCAATTTCATCACCACCAATGCCATGAACCCAGGCTCAGATCCTTCCTCCATTTATTAAGTACTTCTTTTCTTGTTTTATTTTTTTCCATTGTACTTTTTATTATTCATTTTGTGGTTTATATATTGTTGTAGATTTTTTCAAACAGTATTCATATTTTTAAAATGCAATCAAATTGTCCTAGGAAAATGTTTTGATTTTTTTGTTTGTTTGTATTAAACGCTAAAGAGAATCGACAAAATGCAGACAAATCAGGTTACTATTATGTATATGTGGTCTGAATAAATTGCTTTCTATTGTAGCAAAACTTGACAATTGCAGAAAAAGGCAATGATGCCTTGACATTAAAAAAACAAAAACAACAACTAAGTAATATATGTTTGCAGCAAGTAAATTAATTCCATATAGCCTTACAGCACTGGGTATGCAGGTTAAAATCCTGATCTGTATAAAATTTCCATGTTCTTCCTGTGTCCCAATGGTCTCCCAAGGTCCATAAACATGGATTCAAGGGGAATTGACTGCTCTAAATTACCTAAATTATAGTGTGTGTGTGTGTGTGTCTGCATGAGTGAGCATGCCCAGTGATGGATCGGTGCCCTGTCCTGGTTGTAGCTGCCCTGCGCTAAAAACATTCTTCCCTGGATTTGCATGAGGAAGCTCCTAGGACCCTGTAAATGTACAAATCCTTTTTCCAGAAATGTTAATACTTTTTGTAAAATCTTTAATTTATAGACATAATGTAAAAAAAAAACCAACACAAAAATTGGGAAAGAGAAAAAATAGGACTGGAAATATAACAGGATTTACACGGTTCTGTAAGATTCCACAGCGACGGTCAATGACTATAATCCAGATCTGTCCCCTATAGGAGGCTCCGGTAGCTCAGTGGTTATGGTTTTGGGCTAGCAATCTAAGGATTGTGGACTAAAATCTCGGAGACACTGATGTCCCTCATTGCTTTAGGGATTCTGTATGTAACCCTGTGTTCTGACCCCAACTATTAAATGGAATATTTGTAATCACTTTGGGTAAAAGCATCTGCTAAATGATGTAATGTAATGTAAATGTAATGTACGGTGCATAAATAAAGGAATTAGAAATGAATATCTGTTTAATAAATAAATACCTTGGTTAATTAACAAAATATAGACTTTATTTTTTTTTTTTAAGTTTTAGAAAGTGTTTTAACATTTCGGTGAATGGAATGTGTATAGAACTTAGTACAAAAGGTCCATCTAACTATACTGATAAGTTAACTTCCTGTGCAAAATGTTGGTTTTGTTTCAGATCCCAGTGGGCCAAATTTTCCTTACAACTCTAAAGACTTTTCTAACTTCTAAGCTGGCTTGTTATACACTATTTACTGTACTTCATAAGCCTCCAAGGTATGCATCTTACAGATGAATATAACTTGCACAAGCTTGCAAACTGAGGCAGAGAACCCTTTCAAAGGAAGTGTATTCCCATTCGGGGACATCAATGCTTTAGAGTAGCTTACTTTATTTACTCTTTTATCCTAGAAGTTATTTTACTCTGCGGTGCATTTTTTCAACTACCCCGGTAACACTTACTATACTAGTAACTACTTTTTCTTGTATTAATTAAACCTTAGTTTTAATTTATGTACTTGAATGTCTTGAATGTTCATTTGTATGTACTTGAATGTTCATTTGTTGTTGCATCGTTTTTTTTAGTATTCTGTTGGCAGTAAGGATCACCACATCTGGAGAATAACCTGTTTGTCCTCTTTCTTAACTTTGTCACCAGCCATATGTTGTCCCGAGTGCCTGTACCAAGCCTTAAGTGCCCAGAGTGCCTCAGTTAATTGCCGACTGCCATTATCTTGTTTTGTATTTCTGTTATCTCTTTGCTTTAGATGGATGCCTGGAGCAACCACTAGGTGAGCAAGAAGGCAAACCGGAAAACCCTGAGGAAACCCACATGGACACTTGGAGAACATAAAATCTCCACCCAGATCAGTATTCGAACCTGGATCTCTAGTGCTGAGAGGTGCTGCCCTACTATTTTGTAGCTTTAAAATCATTCATATGTCTTACCTCATATGTCTGATGTCATTATTACGTACACGTCACGTCTTCATGTCCATCCACAGCTCACATTCCCTGCTGTTTACCTGTTGCCACCTTTTTCTTTATCAATCTCCATTGAACACTTTAGATCATATTTGCCGCATTCGCCATGTAAATTTTTATGTAATTTTTATTGTAAAGAAAATTGGATTTTATTGGATTTTTTTGTAAAGAAAAGGCATAAGTATGATGATCCTAAAAAATGCTGATAAATATGTGCCACGTACACTTTTTTTTTAAATTAAATTAATTTAAATTAAGGTACTAGTGACTATACATTAATTTCTGTTAGACAGAAATAAAGTATGTATATATTGTGACGGTGCTGGGCAAGTAAATTGGTGGGCCCCGCCCAACGGTAAGCAGAGGACGCTGGGTAATGGAAAAAGTGTCCATGAAAACGCCAATAAATGTTCTGGTTTGTGTTATCGAAGTGTTCTGATTATGCCAAACTATTCAAGAAATGTGGGAAGGTTTTGGAGGACAATTTGTTGTAGGAGTAAAAAGCATGTCATGGCTGCCAATTACGCATCAAGTTTGATTTGACAGCACGGTATTACAGTTATATGTTAAGCGAATAAAGATCATTATCCATAAATAATCCTACTGCATAATGCTTCCTACCATCAAGTGCCACATTTGATGTTCAGGAGTGGGGTTCTGGATGATTACAGACTGCTAAGCACGGAAAGAAATATGGCAGAACATCGGATAGCAGAGTGGATGAATTGGGCGGAATATGACGTGCAATTGAGAATTGTGGTTGATAAGATGGGATGGTCGGAGAACGAAACGGCTGCCCATTTGTGCCTCTCACTACAAGGTCGCTCAAAGTGGACGCTTATTGAGCTGAGAGAGGAAGAACCCGGCGACCTGGCTGCAGGGCGCTAAGCGCATGGTTTGACAAACAGCCACCGAGCGCTGCAGCAAGGCAGAGGATGTTAACAAGACGACGCATTGCAGTCTTGGCAGCAGACATTCGAATGTTGGTGAGACAGTCTTATCCTACGTTACTCGGAGGACGTCATACAGAAACTGGTACTGGACAGGTTCATCGAGGCGTTGGAACCTTTAGAACTACAGACGCACTTACGACAGAAAGACCCCACATCACTAATTGAAGCGATTGAAGAGGCAGGAAAGGCGGAACTGGTGTTTTCAAGGAGGCCCGTGGAGAGAACTACAGCAGTGAGAAGACCAGGGCAGGACTCAGTGAGGCGCAGGATAATCACATGCTGGAGATGCGGGCTGCAGGGAAATGAGAACGGGGGCGCCCTTTAAGGATTAGGTCTACCACCGCTAACTACATTAAATCCTCACTCACCTCACAGTGGTTGGGAATAAGCAGCCAATACACTCCAGTGAAGATTGGCGGAACCCTGGTGAGTCCCTTAATTGACACTGGCTCGGCCGTCTCTGTGCTAAGATACAACGGAACAGGTGTTTTTGCGCTGGTAAATAAGGTATTGAGGGACGAACACATCAACCTAATTACTGTAACGGGAGAGGAGGTTGTATGTATTAAGTCAGCACACTATAGCCAGTGTAGATTTCGGGCAGGGCCCCTTGTTATAAATTTTGGCTTGGTAACGTGAGTGACGACTGTATATTGGGACTTGACTTTCTTCGGCATGCACGAGCGGTCATAAACTGCGAAAACAGGACAGTGTAGGAGTTCAAGTGAAAACGCTGAGGCGAGTTAACACAAAAATCCCGAGGAGGGAAACTTTATTTTCTCCAGCCAAAAACTATATCGCTATCTGAATCACTGACTGAACCGCGGCAAGAACCTGGGAAAACAGAATCGACTCCCTGATGATTCAACATGACCGATTCCTTGATTCAGTTGGAACTTAAAGGGCTAGAAACAACCGCTCGCTTAACAGTGTCTGTTGGTGTATACTGTTCATCAGTCTTCAGTAACCCCTACAGTATAGTGTATCTACCATTGGCAGTCTGTCGGGGCCCTCAAAGTCTTCTCTAAAGGCCTAAAACATCTGAATCACAGATTAAAATTAATTTTATTTTGTCCATGATTACTTATTATGCATCACTATGCATCCCGAACCCCACTACTGACTCCTGATCTGATAATGTATACTTAAGACAGTATTACATCAACAAGATAACTTGTATGCAAAGGGGTTCTGTAAACGTTTACCTCGCTGGTGGGGCATTTTTCAATATGCCCAACTATACTTTCTCTGGGCAGCTGGACCAGTATATAGGAACCGTTGTCATACAGAGCGACGTTGTTCCCATCGAACGTGATCACTCGCAGGTCAGAGATGACGGAGCACCGGCCTAGTGCAGATTCGGATCATATCATATGGCTATCCATGTTATACATCTATATGAATAAACAGTGTGCACGACGACTTACATGGACAGCTCCACAGTGGACAGCAGGGGTCACTGTTGATCTGGATGGGCATTCCCAGAAGGTTACACTGTGGTTGAGTGATGTTGTATCTGCAGTGCTGCGAGGAGTTGTGCAGCATCAGCTGACCATTTAGGCAGATGTACTCGCTGCACTCGTCGATTCGCACAGAGAACGGAGGCTGAACAGACGTACAAGAGGATGGAAGTATTTTTTACAGCGGGACAAAAAAAAGTATTTAGTTATTGTGCAAGTTCTCCTAATTAGAAGGATGGAAGATGTTTGTATTTTCATCATAGGTACACTTCTATAGAGACATGGAGAAAAACTACAACTATAGAGAAAAAATAAGAAAAATTATGGTGGAAAAAAAGTATTTGGTCACCCACAAACAAGCAAGATTTCTGGCTCTCACAGACCTGTAACTTCCTCTTTAAGAAGCTCTTCTGCCTCCACTCGTTACCTGTATTAATGGCACCTTTTGGACTTCGTTATCTGTATAAAAGACCCCTGTCCACAGCCTCAGTCAGACGCCAAACTCAATCATGGCCAAGACCAAAGAGCTGTCGAAGGACACCAGGAAGAAAATTATAGACTTGCACCAGGTTGGGAAGAGTGAATCTACAAAACGGAGGCAGGTTGCTGTAAAAACATCAACTGTGGGAGCAATTGTAAGAAAATGGAAGACATACAAGACCATTGATGATCTCCCTCGATCTGGGGCCCAATGCAAGATCTTGTCGCTTGGGTCAAAATGATCATGAGAACGGTGAGCAAAACTCCCAGAACTACATGGAGGGACCTGATGAATGACCTGCAGAGAGCTGGGACCTAAGTAACAAAGACTACCATCAGTAACACACTAAGTCCAGAGGGACTTACATCCTGCAGTGCCAGGCGTGTCCCCCTGCTTAAGCCAGGATAGGTCCAAGATGGTCCGAAGTTTACCAGAGGGCATATGGATTACCTAGAAAAAGATTGGTGGTCAGATGAAACCAACTTCCAACTCGTGTCTGGATGAAGAAGAATGCTGAGTTGCATCCCAAAAACACTATACCGACTGTAAATCATGGGGGTGGAAAAATCATGTTTTGGGGCTGTTTTTCTGCAAAGGGGACATGACGACTGATACGTGTTAAGGAAAGAATGAACGGGCCATGTATAGTGATATTTTAAGCCAAAACCTCCTTCCAGCAGTGAGAAGCATTGAAGCTAGAACGTGGCTGGATTTTCCAACAAGACAGTGATCCCAAACACGGCTTGGGCAACAAAGGAGTGGCCCGGTTAAAAGCATTTCAAAATCCTGGAGTGGCCTAGCCAACCTCAACCCCGTAGAAAATTTGTGGTGTGCAACAGCCCCAAAACATCCCTGCTTTAGAGATCAGCATGGAATGGACCGCAAAATAGCAGCAATGGTGTGCAAACCTGCTGAAGACTTACAGAAAATGTTTGACCTCTGTCATTGCCAACAACACAATGTTTCCACCCCCATGCTTCACAGTAGGTATGCTGTTCTTGGGATGCAACTCAGCGTTCTTCTTCCTCCAAATATGACACGGTTTTACCAAAAATTAGATTTTGGTTTCATTTTTGACCACATGATATTCTCCAAATCCTCTTTTGGATCATCCATATGCTCTCTGGCAAACTTCAGATGGGCCTGGACATGTCCTGGCTTAAGTAGGGGGACACGGCTGGCACTGCAGTATTCCAGCCCCTCTGCATGTAGTGTTACTGATGGTAGCCTTTGTTACTTTGATACATATCTTGTACGTTTGTGGGTGACCAAATACATATTTTCCACCATTAATTACAAATAAATTCTTTAAAAATGTTACACTTTGATTTCCTGTATTTTCTTTGTCATTTTGTCTCTCATAATTGAAATGTACCTATGATCAAAATTACAGACCTCGCTTATCTTTCTAAGTAGGAGATCTTACACAATTAGTGGCCGACAATACTATTTAGTCCGACTGTAGTCCACAGAATGTCAGATTTTATTGTCAGCAATGTTTGTGGACTATGTGTCATATTTGCGGGTGGCACGGTGGCTTAGTTGTTGGCATATTAGCCTCTCAGCACTAGGGGTTCCCGGTTCGAATCCCAATCTGGCTGGTTTCCATGTTCTCCCCGTGTCTGCGTGGGTTTTCTCCGATTTCCTCCCATAGCCCAATAACATGAAATCCAGGTAAACTGATCTAAACTTCCCTGTATTGTATGTGGATGTGTGAGTGAGTGTGTACCCAGCAATAGATTGGCGCCCTGTCTTGGGTGCATCTGCCCAGCGCCTGAGATATTCTCCCCTGGATGGGCATGTGGAACCCCACCGTGACCCTAGTAGAGGAATAAGCAGAAGATAATGGATGGATGGATGTCATATTTGCCCCCAGAAGTCAGTCAGAGTAATATTGGTAGAGGTCACATGTTAATCTTAAAGTGTGGCATATATTTAATTGTATGTTTTATAAGCATTGGGACCGGTTCAGGATCAGTTTAGTGGTTAGGGTGCTCACCGTGCAGGGGCCAGTGGGCTTCACAAAGGGAGGGAAGGGGCTCGTTACACCGACTGACTCCTCAGGTGGAAAGGACGACGGTGCAGTGGAAATAAGCTTTGATGTGACGACGAGTGCTTCTGGTGATGTCACAGGAACAACCTCCTCTGGCGCTGTCGACACCGTGGGCTCTTTCGTGGTTACCTGTGGGGTCGTGGTAGTTTCGGGCAGAGTGATGAAGGGACTTGAAGTGACTAAGATGGTCGTTTCCTCTGGTGGGACCTCTTTAGTGGTCGATGGAGGTGGGGGAGTAGTAATGCTGAAAGTGGAAGGGGAGCTGGTGGTGTGTGCAACCGTGGTGGTGGGTGTGTTTGAGGATTTCGCAGGTGTGGTTATAGAGGATGTGGGAATGGCAGTGGATGGGCTTGATGTAACAAAGATCTCAGAAGAAGTTGACGATGTTGTGAGTATCGGAGTGGTAGTAGCGCTGGGGGTTGTGGTTGTCAAGGGACTAGTGGTTGTACTGGTGGTCGGTAAAGATGTTGAGGGCCCTCTAGTGGTGGATGCTGCTGTGGTTCTGTTATAGTGTGTGACAAACATGTAAGGAGTAGGGGTTGGCGACAGGATGACACCTAGAGAGAAACCAAAACACATCACATCCTGATAAGCAAAGAGGTAGGGTACAGTGTAAAGGGGTTATTATATCCAAAAAGGGTTTTGCCCTTACAGTCTTCTCTGTACACACATCTCCTGGTGATCTCATCCAGCACCATACTCCTGGGACAGCGGGGAAAACATCCCTCCACCCTGCACACAGATGACTGGGGGTTCTTATTGTAGTAAAAACAAAACAAAAATTATAATAATAAGATAATTGCTATCTTGGGGAGTGGATGAAAAGAAGCGTTTTCCTGTCCTAGTAACTTAATCACCTCCATCAAACTCAAGAAGGGTTCTGTGGTTGTATCACTTTGTGGACCTTGTGGTTGACCTGTAACACGACATCTGCGCTTGCAGCAAAATGTGAAACTTTGGCACAAAGCTGCAAATGCAGCCGCAAGTCGTACCAACTGCAGATGCTGTGGAACTCATTTATTGGTCCTTGCGCTTTTATGTGTTCAAAAGCGCAGGAGCATTGCTTTGCCATGGCGTACTTTCAAGGGGCATATCTGCCATTCGCATGCTTAGCGTACTTCTCGTCATTGTCAGCGCACGGTTACCGTTACTGTGTCTGCCGCGAGTAGGTAAGAGGGCAGCATCACATGTTCTAATGCCGAGCGGCGTGCAGTAAGTCGCTAACCCCCTGCCGGCTCAGCACTGGATTATGCAGCCTAGCTCTCGGGGAGCTCACACTGAGCTAAAGAGGACACACAGATTAGACTCACACAGATTAATATGCACCATTTTCCTTTTAATTATTATTTTTTTAAATAGGTTTTTAGGTAAACGTCTCAGCACATGCACAGGTTGTCAGAATCGGGTTCGGTAATGCCCACATTTCCCAACCTTGCTCCTGTGTGTTTGTGTGGGATTTCTGCAGGGTCTCTGGCTTCCTCCCCTATGCTAATGGTTAAATGGGAGACACCAAACTGTCCTTACCTAAAAGGGGTGTAACCTTTCAGTGGCGGTCCCAAGCCTGGATAAATATAACGGTTGTGTCTGAAAGGACATTAGGTGTCAAAGTGGGGCATCCCAAATGGTAAGTAGCTGAAAGTAAACTCATTTAAACACATTTGGTGCAAATGGTAGCCCGTTTTGTGCTTCGTGAAGTAACAGCAGTACAATGGAGATGTTCTGAATGTTAAATCTTACAAAGGAAGGAACTGGCAACGTGTGGCACTGGGATCGCTGCAGGTCTTCACACAGGCGCTGGCACATGAGTGATACTTCCACTCGCACATCAAGCGGTACGGGATCACAAATGTGCTCTCTGCAAAGACAATACAGCCTGCCATTAGCTCATTTATACCAGATGTAAGACTGTAGTTCTACAACAAAAAGAACCCTCACCCTGGACATCGACCTGAAGACTTCCTGTCCAACTTTGCAACCATTCCATCCTTAAAGCAACACATGGCTACCTAAATTCCTGGTTAATTTTTTTGAGTGCGCATTTTACATGCTTTTAGCACCAAAGAACCCATGTACCATGAACGATGCTGGCTTTTGCACCTACAGTGCCAGTCCAAAGTATGGACACGCCCGTTCTTGATTTCCATTGTCTATTTCATGGGTGGGCAAACTACAATCCGCTGGCCAGATGCAGCCAGATTTCCAAATAGATGGTGCACTACACTGGTGAGGTGGTTTACGCTCTATTTTATTCCTTAGTCTTGCCTTTTAAACCCTTTGGTAAACAACCAAAGAAATGGGTACTGCACGTGCCAAGTGTTTAAAAACTGGACCATCATTTTTTTTTACGGAAGGCATTTGATCCTGGACTGGCCACTCGATCAAATTTTAGATCCAACTGTGGCCGGAGAGTTAAAAACTTTGCTCACACTGTGTCTATTTCCTCCACTTACCACATACATGGACTTTGTATTTTTACAGTTACAGATTGTAGTCCATCTATGTTTTACTTTTTCTCCCTGTTGGTTCTCTGTCTTCTCTTGGTCAGGATCAACACAGAATTTGGGTGGCGGTCTTTTGTCAGTTCTTCCTGAAGAACCCTGTTGTCCAGCTGGGGTCACGGTCGACACAGCTGTTCAATGACCAGGTCGGTAGGTACCCCAATTTTGCCTTATTCAGTGTAGGGGTCCAGCTTTTGAAGGTAAACATCTGTACCCTTGCAAGATCCATTGTATCATGTGACTTCTACTGTGTATGTGTTGCTACTCTGTGTTACTACCATGCATGCGAACATATGTTTACCTCGGAAAGTGTGCACCCCTACACAAAATAAATAAGTAAACAAAAGAAAAAACAGATTATGCACCAGGCATCTGCGCCGATAGCACTGAGATAATATAGAGTCCAACTGTCAACCCTAGTGGTAGCAGGCATGGAACCAGACCTTGAGGTTCATTTACATTTACAGCACATCTCCCACTTTCTAACAACAATCTACAGGGAGAAACCCCAGCCTAGCATGTTTTCTTACCCTCTGTGATAAAACTGCTGCTGGCTTTGAAGGAGTACGAGTTATCGTAACTTTGCGCACGTACACGTGCAGCTGTGAGGGTAATGAAGATTCCCTTCTGGCTGTGCAGCTCAAAGGACGATCGCCCAGGTAACCACAGACCCTGGTGATGGATGAAGGTTGCTTGGCGACGAAATTCCTCTCCAGGTCGCCAGCGCTCCAGGCGCACCGTGCGATCAGCCGAGACGGCCAGGAAGAAGTTTGGTCGTTCAGCGGATTCCAGTGAGACCATGGGAAGTCCTAAAGACAAAGCAGCGTTACTTATTTTTGATGAATTCGAGGTGAGGTAACCATCAATAGGGAACCTACGAGACGCCCGGTCCTTGTAGAGGCCGGTGGCGATCATGAAGTTGAAGACGGCAGTTGGCTGAGCCCCCGACTTCAGCAGGGGAAAAACCTCTCCACTGGAGATGTTGGCTCCCAGCACACAGGTGGAGTCGTTCAGCTGGGACGTAGAGAGAGTGACTGGACCTTCGCCCAACTCTAAACAGTAAAGCACACGATTCTAAAAGTCTGAACCTAAGGAGTTTATTTAAACTGCGAAGTAAATTGATCCGGATGGAGGATTTTTACGCACCTTGGTTGTAGTACTCACAGTCGTATGCTGAAAGAAAAACAAACAGGTTTTAATAATGTATTTCAGACTTGTACACATCAATCAGGCACTTTATTTAGAGCCTGCCCATCTGCGCTTTTTCTGTATTTTAGGTTTTTTTTCACATTTTTTGTGCATTTTGTGTTTCCTTAGTTTTTTTTGCATGTTTTTTACATGTTTTTTTGTTATTCAGTTTTTGTGTTTAGTTTTTCTTTATTGTGACTGTTGTGTGTTTACTTTTCACATATCGACAAGTTTTCCTCATTATTTGCGTTTTTCCCGTTTTTGAAGTTTTTTGTGTTTTTCCCATTTTTCATGCATTTTGTGTTTCCCAGATTTTTTGTGTGCTTTTTAGGTTTTGTGCATTTCCCAACTTTTTCATGCATTTTCCACAATTTTTATGTTTTTGTGCTTTTATAATTTTTTGTGTGTTTTTCAGTTTTTTGGGGGGTTCACATTTTTCATAAATTTTGTTGCCCACATTTTCCCAGGTTTTTTTTTTTTCCAGTGCGGATTTTGTACTTTTTACCCCCACATTCTATGTGTGTTTTTCATGTTTTTTGTGTTTTTCCTGGGGTTTTTGTGTGTTTTTCAAACTTTTGTCCGTTTCCCCTCATTTTTTGTGTTTGTTGTTTTCCATATTCTTTTTGACATTCCCAAGTTGTTGAAGGTTTTGTCATGCGTTTTTTCTGCAAGCACAAGGTTTTGCCAACAAATACTGCTGTCCCTATGACTTGTCCTCTGTTAGTTTAAGCTTTGAGAGAGCTCTATATATTTGTTTAAATATAAAACTTGAAATTCTGTTCAGTGTTCATTTAGAAATACTTTTATTTCTTATGGCTGTGTACACCGTACAGGATATGGACTGGATTCCGTTTGTGACTCTCTTTTGTCATGACAGACCGCAGGAGCCGGTCAGCAGGTCAGGTGTATTCAATATTGAGTAGTCAGTCTTACGGCAGACGCTCGGGGTCCTCCAGTGAACCGTGACGCCATGCTGACAGCACTTGTGTGCGTACGCGGCGATGCTGGTACAAAGGCATTCGCAGTCCCCACCACGATTGCAGTTGCAGGTGTCCGTCAGGCAGTTTCTATAAAACCAGGTCACATCCACCTGGGGGGTTGATGGAAGATTAGTCACGGCTGTGAGCACACAATGGGAGATTAAGCTCAGACCAAACTACCTCAGGGGGTGAGACACAGACACAGACACACACACACACACACAGACACACACACACACACACACACACACACACACACACAGCTCTGATCCGGCTGGACGTGCCATGAAGTGAACCCCCCACTGCTATATCTGATCAATTGGGGAGGGGGGGTGTATTGGGTGTGTCATGTAGAAATACTCCACTGATGCAGAGTGACACTTTTAGAAATGTACACCATCCATTAACCACAATTTTCTCTTTTGTGTATTGCTCCCCCAGCTGGTCAGAAGTAACTATGACACCTGAAATCATACACCCTTCTGTCATCACAAATGGAAATACACCCCATATAGTTGCAATCAAACAGTATAGACAGGCCCCCTTCTTGGCTTGTCTTCCATTGTCCATTTCCTCCACCTACCATATAGATGGCCTTTGTGGTTTTACAATTACAAGCTGTAGTACCCTGTTGGTTCTCTGTTCTCTATTGGTCAGGAACATCAAAGATATGGTATAATTTGGGTGGTGGATTGTTTATTGTCAGATGTGCAGTGACACTGATGCACTGAGGGGGTTTTAGTGCAGCAGTTTAAACACCCCAGTGACACGGCTGGGAAAGGAATAATGCACCGACCAAATAATACCTGCTACGTGGTGGCACTATTGGGGTCCTGATTATTTTAGAACAGAGTATACAGTATGTACTGTAGTCCACAAACAAATGGACTATTCTGTAACTGTAGAACTACAAAGTCCATCTTTACAGTAAGTGGAACTGATAACATGGACAATAAGTGGAGTAAGAAGGAATCCCATACATGGTCATCGTTAACTAATCATCAGTGGGGAAAATCTTACCACATTGTGACACGGTGCAAACACATCACTGTAGAGAAGGCCGCATTCCCGCTTAGCATATGGCTGTCGGCTCAGGTCCCCTTCGCATGGCCTACGCACTACGAAATCACTCTCGCACTACACATTACACACATGAGGAGAATTACATCATTCTCGCCGTGATTCTGTACAGAACAAAACCATACATGCACCGGATCGGCTCCTGGATCTACTTATTTTAAATATTTATTGACGTACCTGACCGAGGGCCCAGCTGTCGCCAAAAGCCTGAGCATTGCTGACCTCCATGTGCCCCACCGTGGTCATGTCATTCACAGTCACCATGTCAAAGTTCCCACACAAACCACTGAACTGGCCCTGTGGAGATTCAATGAAGATTCTTGCAGTGTGTTAATGCATAGAAATAAGGTGCGAAGGTAGAGTGTTGAGGTGGTGCGTGGAGGTGGAGTGTGAAAGCAGTGTGTGGAAGCAGAGTGTTGAGGTGAAGTGTGGAGGATAAATGCAAAGTTAAAACGGAGTGTGGAGGCGGATTGTGGAGGCGGAGTGTGGAGGCGGAGTGTGGAGGCGGAGTGTGGAGGCGGAGTGTGGAGGCGGAGTGTGGAGGCGGAGTGTGAAGGCGGAGTGTGAAAGCGAAGTGTGGAGGATAAATGCGAAATTAAAGTGGAGTGTGGAGGCGAAGCATAAGTGCAGTAATTAGCATTAAAGCTAAGTGTTGAGGCGGAGCGTGGAGGCAGTATGTGGAGGTGGAGTGTGGAGGTGAAGCATAAATGCAGTGATAAGGCGGAGTGTGGAGATGGAGTATCAATGTACTGTTAGGGCGTAGTGTGTAGGCGGAGTGCTGAGGCGGAGTGCTGAGGGGTGTCAAGGTTGAGGCGCTTCAAAGTGGTGCATAAAAAATAATAATACGTTTAAATTATATAGCACCTTTCAGAGCACCCAAGGACGTTTTACAGTAAGGAAAGGAAAAAAATGAAATAGTCAAGGCGGCTTTAGCCTTAAACTCTGAGCGCTAACCTTCCATCTTGGACCGGCACGGATGTGAACGGTGGTTTTACGATCCCACAGCACTGTCAAATCCTGGTTAGGAAAATGAACCACCGTGTAATAACCTGCAGTCCACAGCTCAAATTCATATCCTCTCCCCACCACAGAGGAGGAACTCTGGAGAAAACCCATCACAAAAATGTGATCATCACAGGTTTACTGTGAGTTAATAATGGTATGATGTGAGCGGAACTCACAGGTCGGCCCGAATTGTCGTTGAAGTAGATCTTAGTCAGACCAACAGAAATTAGCAGGGACTTCATGCAGACTATCCCGCTCTCGTAGCAGTCTTTATTCTGAGCGGTAATGGAGACCTCGGTGGGGCCTCCGCTCTGGATAGAAACAAACACAAAGGTGATGTGCAACATGCATACTATAAATTAAAATAAATAAACATTTTAACACATACCCCCCTTTCTTCTTCTTTGCCTTTCAGCATCATACCCTTCATTATTCAGGAACTCGCATATTAGACTTGGACAAGTGGTTTACGTCGAGATGCCCTTCCTGACACAACCATCTCTGTTGACCGAGCTTGGGACACACATACTATGGGGACAATTTAGAGCAGCCCATTCGCCTTGCATTCATGTTTTTGGACTGTGGGAGGAAACCGAAGCAGACACACAGAGAATCATTGGTCTAATACATACCCCATTTGGAAATCATTATTCTAACGCATAACCCCATTGGAAATCGTAGATCTACACTTATATTATATTAATATTTAGTAATTTAGCAGATGCTTTTATCCAAAGTGACTTACAAATGAGAGAATGACACAACTCAATATTTAAAACAGCTACACTGTACTAGTATCAACCCTGCTCATTACTCGATCTGGCTCTTTTTTTTTATAGCAAGTGTCTGTGGAGAAGGTGTGTTTTGAGAAGTTCCTTGAACATGCTGAGTGACTCAGCCTTACGGATGGTGTTGGGAAGGTCATTCCACCATTTAGCAGTGGTGAATGAATGTTGTTCCAACACATACCACCCTTTGAAAATCACTGTTCTAACACATACCCCATTGGAAATTGATGTTCTTACATAAACCACCTTTGGGAATTGTAATTCTGGCACATGACCTTTCGGGAACTGTTGTTCTAACGCATATCTCCTTTGGAAATCATCCTAATGCATACCCCTTTAAAATGGTTGTTCTAAACCATACTCCCTTGTTCTAAATCCCCCCTTTGGGAAATGTAGTTCTGACACATTACTCCTTTGGTTATCGTTGATCTGACACATGACTTGTCATAGAACTGCATTTTACTTCAGGCCGATAAAATGTGATGCGTAAACCACAACTGTATTTTTGCCTCCACTTCCCACAGAACACCCCACGGTCTGTGGGTAGCTATATGAGAAAAGGTGAAACAAAAGGTGGCTCCATGTACATGGCAAAAATTTTAAAGACTCCAGACATCCGCATTTCAGCGTAGAGCCACACCAATTACCACGGAACCTCCTGTCATCTAGCTACTCCTCCATGATGAATCGATGGATTTCTAAGCTTAAAGGTTCCATTAGTTGGAGTTTGGCGCTTGATAGTTGACGAATGAATGAATAAAGTCTGTGTGATTTTGAATAAATCAATCTAACAGAACCATCAAACCATGAACCTAATAATATCAAGTTTAAGTTCTTTATTTACATAGCGCTTTTTACAAGTGTGTTGTTACAAAGCAGCTTTACAGAGTTCAAAGCCCAAAACCCGAGAGCAAACCAAGTGACCGTGTCAAAAAAAACCCCCAAAAAAACCATAACTCCCTGTTATGATGTCCTGACTGTGAGAGCCAGTTAGCTGTCTGTTGCCAGAATAGAATCTTAAGATGCTGGGTCTGCTGTGTTCTCTAAGATGAATGCATGAATCAAACAAGAGCAATTGTAAGGTTGGACGTCAATGACGGACATAAGGATCCCAATCCATTCTGATTAGCATTCCAATTCAAGGTGTTCCAAGGGGTTGAAGCCAGGGTTCTGTAACGATTAGGCCAATCAAGAACTTTCACACCAAACATTAGGCACTGAGTTCATGCGGAGCCAGAAACAGGCCTTCCCCATACTGTTCTGAGAAGACTGAAAGCAAACTACTGTCCAGAACACGTCCAGATGCTTGATTTTATAAACCAAAGGCAAAGTATCTGAATGAATGTTAATTCAAAGGTGTGTCCCAGTACTTTTGTCCATATAGTGTGTCTTTGGTTAGTATGTTAAACTTAAACAACCTCTGTGCACAATGGCTTGTGAGCCTCGTCCCCCCGAGTAGATCAATGAACTCCTCTGGGACTCGCTGCCCTTTAAAAGACACCAAAGTCCATTCACTTACAGACACACACAGTTCTGCTTTCATGCTTTGTGTGTACATTACACTGCCTTTAATTCATCTCATGCAGATTCTGACCTCTTGAGAATGTAATGATTAGGTAGTTGTTGTGAGGACCAGCTTTTTTTTTTTGTCCCCAAGAAAAAAATTCCCATTAAAGTCAGATTTTGGTCCTGACAAGGTGATTTTTGGAATGCGTACACACGCACACTGAAGACAGGAGCAGGTTCTAGTTGTAAGCTGATTGGGAACAGATTACTCTTTGTGTCGCAGGTTTTACGCAGAGTTTGTGCTTTGTGTTCATGTGGCTTTGACATTCACTGCAGTACTGTTACCGTGCTCCCACTCTCATTAAAAATTCCGTTCCCTGATTTTCCCAAGATTTGGAGTAGTGGAAATCCCTGATCCGCTATCAAACCTCGATCAAACCTTCAGTCATTTGCAAATGTTCTTGGTCTTTGAGCTATTGCAATGGAATATTCCACTTGGAGTAGATATTTTGTTCCTTTCCACTAAACGCCTTGAAGAATCATCAAACGGAATCTTGCAGACTGATGCTCTGAAACGCAACTGACATGCATTGAGATGATGAAATGTAATGAATCATGAGGTCACAATAATCATCTCGTGATGTCGCTACATTCTTCAATTGAAAATAAGACAGGGTTTGGATCAGGGTTCTGACAATCCTGTTCCTTTATTCATGCTTGGATAGAAGGTAGTTTACCGGCACAGTGAATCATCCCTCTGAAAGGAAAAGTGGGTGGCGACATGGTAAGCTGTTGGATCCTGTTGATTGTTGGTGGAAGATGAGGTCTAAAGATGAGTAAGCTTTCTACAAGATGATGGAAAAGAGTATGTGTGAGGTCGGATGCTGATATTGCACAAGGTGTCCTACCTTGAAATCTCAAAATCCAATAGTCTCAAAGGCATTGAAGTCAGGGATAATGATTACAGGTGATGTTATGATGCCAAGCAGGTTCCAGTTGTAGGCTAATTGGGAACAGATTGCTCTTTGTGTCGTGGGTCTTTTGCTGAGTTTGGGTTTTGACATTCATTGCAGTTTTGTTACTGCGCTCCCACTCTCATTAAAAATGCTGGCCACTGATTTTCCCAAGATTAGGAGCAGTGGGAGTCTCAGCTCCTCTAGCCATTTTTCAGTCACTTGCACATGTTCCAATTCTTTCCGCCGTAGGATGGAACGTTTCACTTGGGGTAGCTATTCAGCTCCCTTCCACTAAACTCCTCAACCCAGTGACCAAAAACACAAAATATAATGCACCCCTATAAAAAATTGACAAACAAACCTAGGGAGAGCCCCTTTCCATATTAGCTGCTGTAAACAAGCGCCATCCATAGGGAGTGGGCAGGGCTTATTAATGGTAGGGGAAGCAAAGTGGGTGATTTTCGTTGTGGCATGACTGAGTCTCTGCTGGCACCATAAATCATGCAGTTCCTCGCAGCAGGAAAAGGAGGCATACATCTTGAAGGGGCACGTTGGGGGGCTCTTTAGATTTCTAGCGTGATTTCAATGCCCTCTAACTGTGTTGACAGAAACTCCTCCAGGAAAGCCTGTAATGATGAGCCCTCTGCCCCCTTCGGCACGCCATGAACGCAAATATAATTTTGTCACAAAAATCCCTCCAGCTCAGTCAGCCTCCTCTGCAGATCTCTCTGTTCTTTAAGCAAAGCTTCTTTAATCACTAGATTACATTTCTCGCTATCTTCACTACGTTGTTCTGCCTCCTTGTTAATTTCCTGAAGTGCCTCCTCGGTCTTGCTTAATTTCAGGAAAAGCTCTCTCTGCATGTCCCTCAGTTCCGCCCGTACATCTTTCTAGAGTTCATTTCTAAAAATGAAACAAAATTTGCTGCTAATCACCTCCTGCAGCATTTCCCTTAAGGGCTCTGAAATTGTCCACTCTTAATTTTCACTTCAATAAAAGTAATTATTATATTTCAAGGGGAAAAAATGTTGCCTATGATTTGGCTTAGCCTATCTCCAGACCTCAAGCTCCTAGAAAATTTGGGAACAAAATAACATAAAAATAACATAAAAATGAACAAAATGTAAATCAAAATGATTATCCCATGGAGGTCTGGATTTGGAATCATACTCAAA
>JAOUQT010154615.1:0-18556 GCA_025769995.1 Xyliphius kryptos
TTATAGGGGGGTCTTGCTAAGTGCCTCTCATTTCTACCTGTTGTCTGTTCCATTTGCACAACAGCAAGTGAAATTGAGTCAAAATCAGTGTTGCTTCTTAACTGGACAGGTTGAGTTCACAGAAGTGTGATTGACTTGGAGTTACATTGTGTTGTTTAAGTGTTCCCCTAATTTTTTTGAGAGGTGTACAAAGTCCATCTAAATGGTAACATCCTTATAGAATTTGCAGTTTGGAACAATTAAATATTTTCGGAGAAAACAATCCACAAAACCTTTTTGAAACATCTCCAGAGAAAAAAACGAACTGTTTACGTCACATGAACCTTCAACGTCTTCTATAACCTGATTAAAATGATACAACCCATTTACTGCCATTAAATAGCCTAAATGTGCTGAAATGGTGTAAAACACAAACAAACTATATGATAACTAAAGGAAATAAACAATCGAGCAAGAAGGGGGGTGTGTCCAATTGTTTGATTGGTACTGTATATAAAGAAATATTCATTTAGTAAAAGTACCCTGGCAAGGTTTTGCTCAGCATCATGTTTATTGTTGCACAGTAACCATCACGGCTGAGCAACATGACAGAAGAAACGGTGGAGTACACTATAGGAGGAGTGAAAATAAATTTTCCATGTAAAGCCTATCCCTCCCAACTTGCCATGATGAATTCTGTAAGTTTCCACCGCATTTACTTCGGTCATCTGACAGTGTCACACTTGCTTTCAATTTTTTAGGAGATTAATACAATTTATTTATGTTTAATATTCTCGGCCTGTTTCGTCAGATTGTCCGTGGGCTGAATAATAAGCAGCACTGCCTACTGGAGAGTCCCACAGGCAGTGGGAAGAGTCTGGCTCTGCTGTGCTCAGCTTTAGCATGGCAGAAAGCTCAGTATGGTATGTTTATCACCATGTCTGGTAATGTTAACAACAATCATGGCAATACAAACCAGGTGTTTGGGTGTTGCACCGTTTTAATGGCACTAGGACTTTTTTGTCTAACTTGATATTTTGTTTACAGACGGATCCTCTTTGTTGTCTTTTAATCTGTAACACATTACAGGTTGATGTCTTATCTTTATGCCGGTCTTCAGTATTTTCCTAAAAATCTATTTAATTACAGATTTTTTTTTCTTTGTTATACATATTGTACACATAAACCTAACATAAGCACCCTCACTCACACAGACACACACTATATAGGGGCAATTAAAAGCAGCCAGTTCACCTTAAATCCATGTTTATGGACTGGGGAAGGAAAACGGGGAGATCCCACACAAACACAGAGAACATGGAAACTTTTGAGCCCCTTCTTGGTGGTTTATAAAGTGTATATAAACGTTTGCTGGATCCTAAAGTATAAATATGTACAAATGTTCTGGTATTGGAAGCAATTTGTATAAGAAGGCGTTTAGAGTCGATCTCGGTGCTCAGTAGAATGAATTGCACAGAGTCACACTATACATGTTACTGATTTCTTGTTGGTTAAAATACAAATTCATTCACACACTCACACTCAGCAACATCTTTGCAGGTGGACTTTGGAAGGAAACTATCCCACATGCATACAATAAAGTGATTTACAGGTCTTTTGTTTGTTATTTTTCTTTAGAGAAGTCTGTCCAGGATGGAGACAGCACCTCATATGAAGTAAAAAAGCAAAACGTTACTACTCCATGTCAGTGTACATGCCATAGCCAAGCCAAATGCCCACCCATTACATCTGGGGCTTTAGCATCCAACATAGGAGTGATTGATCTTACTACTAAAGATGCTGACACAGAAGAAGTGAAGCCTCCTGTAGGTAAGCGAACATAAAACGCAAATTTGCAACCTCACTGTGCAACAGTAACCTTGATTTTCTGTTAGTGCTGACTTTACAATAACACTGTAAAGTGACTGCTCTTTTACAGCATTAACAGATTCTCTGGAGAATTAAAATAATCAGATTTTGTTATATGCAGATGATGAAAAGCCACCCAGAAGAGCCACTTTGTCATCCGTTTTGTCTGCCAAACTCCAGGCTTCCCTTTCCAGGGTTGGTGACCGTGGTGACGATGACTTTAAGACTGATGGGAAGCGCCTCCGGACACCTGGATCGGATCAGAAGGCATGTCTGTAATTTTGCATTAAATCTAAGGTTTTTAAAGTTTGTGACTATTTGGGGCTTTTCCAGCAGAGCAGTAAGCGAAGGTGTGTGGAGAAAGGTGTGGTATTCATTGATGATGACGAGCCAGAGAATGCTCCAGCTCAGGGTTGGACTGTGGAGCTCAGTAGTCAAGCAAAAGCAGAGGGAAATCTGCAAACTGCTGAATGCTGTGTAAGTAGATTACGTTTTCTTCAGTTATTTCATGTCAGCAGTTTGCCAACCTAAAGAAAAAAATGAAGGTGTTTGTTAATCTGTTGTCCCAAAACCCGATGATGTTTTAATAAAGCAAAAAGGTATGGCAAAGATTTGTTGTTGAGCACAACGCGAAGTGGAGTAGTTACACATCTTTCCTTTGATTTATTCACAAAAATAGCCAACCATGAGTGCCGTATTGCTTTTATAAAACGGTTTCAAACACACTGTTATAAAAAAACATGGTTTGATAAAATGTGTTTATTGAAAGCAGAATCTGATCATGGAGTATTAGGGTCCTGTTTTCTCTAACAATCAAAACTTACCATCTAGTGGCCAAATTACAGCGCACAGTTTATAAAAAAAAACCCACAACAGGATTAGTGTTCATCTGGGAAATAATATATTGTATTTCACGTATTTACATGAATGTGAAGCGGTCAGAGGTGTGCAATGATGTCAATCAGATTTAAATACTGGAACTACCCGTTTTATAAAGCTTCTGATTTTAGTGATTTAGTTTCAACAGGGGAGAATTATTGACCTGCGAATGATGTATTAAATTCTTTATGTACTTGTGGTGTTTGCTGTTATGTAAGGTTAAATTCCCAGTACCACCAAATACTATATATAATGTACCCTTGTGCAAAGCACCTAACCCCAATTGCTCTCCAAGTGGCATATAAAAGGCTGCCCACTGCTTTGGACACACACTTATTGTGTATATATGTGTGTGTTTCACTTCATGGATGAATAAAGGACAAATTCCTCAATGTGTAAGTACAGTAGGTAAAATAGATGGGGCATAATTCAATTTTTTTTGGATCTCACATTTTGCCACTAGGTGGCAGAGCAGGCGTTCAAATGAGGTTTACTGTTTAAGTTGCAAAGCACTATGCAATAACTTGTGTGTTACTATTGACTGTCTTAATAGGCTTTAAAAACTGTTTGATTAAGTTACATGTTTGCCTTTATATTGATACATATGGCTCATTCAATATAATCCCCATGTTTTATAGAAGTGCATACAGTTGTCTTGGCTAAGTCACTTTATTTATTTGGTTAAAGTCAAATACTGAGAGAATTTTAAAACCAGTCCTGTTATTCAGACATTTGCATTAAGATGTTTTGCAGTTTAATTAAAAAGAGTCACAAAAATCTATGTGGCAGTTTAATAATAAGACTCACTGCTAATAAGATTTATTGCCAATTGGCTTATACACACAAGGAATGTAGTATGGTAGGTATTGGCACTAGTATTTTACACATAACAATATACAATCAATAGATTTGTGATACTATATATATACAGACTTTAAACAATATACACCTGTGCAATGATACAGAAGCACATACTACATGCTGTGGGCACAGTAAGGACCAGTGTGATACGTGTTGCATGTTCCTGAAACAGATTCTTGTAGCACTGTACCTGGTTGGTGAGTTAAAGGGGTGGAGTTCTGTGTTGGGTTTCCATGTTTTACCTGACACCATCCGTAGCCCCTGCCAGTGCCGACTGACATCTTCAATGGGCCCTTTGAAGCAGGCTCCAGTTTAATTAAGAGGTTTGCCTTGCTTGGCAGTGATCTGTGAAAGCCTGAGATAAATATTGAATGGGGTTCAGCCGCTGGTTACTGTGTTCTAGGGATAATCAGGTGCTTTGTGTCGCCAGAGATTGGCTGTGTGGGGGGAGCGGGACAGACTGTGGGGCAACAATCATGGGGAGTGAGGACCCGTGAAGACTTTTAATGAAGTCTGTTTCTTTTACTGCTTGGCCCGTTTTTTTTTATGTCGCCCATTCTGGAGGAATTCAGGGAGAATCTCAAGTGTCGCTCCCTCAAATATCACTTGTTGAAATGCAATCGCTTTTGTTCATGCACACATCAGGACCAGCAGAGTTCATGGCAGACATTCTGTTGGGTACAACAGTGGATCTTAGGATGTCAAACACACAACTCTAAAGGGAAACAATACATGAGTGAGTGGATTTGCAAATGAAATGCTAAAGTTTCCTGCACTGATTTTAAAAAAATTAAATACATATTTTTTAATAATATCTTCCTGGGCCTGCATGGGTCTTTTTCCGGCGTCACCTCTTTCCTCACATCTAAAGACATGCCGATTAGGTGAATTTAAGACACTAAATTGTCCTAGCCATTAGAAGTGAAACATATAAGTGCAGGTTCTAAGCCTGGCTAAATAGGAGGATTTCATCAGGAAGGGTTTCGTCGATTCAAGTTAAATATGTGGCTCTTCTTAGCTGTGTTGCCCTTTAATGTGAACAAACCAAAATAAGTTTATTTAAATTGAATAGTTTTGTGAAATCCTATTTCCTGATTTACAATCTAGTCTTTTGAGATCTTTTTAGTCTCCCAAAGAATAAAAATTTGCATTCTTAAAGCAGAATGAAGTAGTGAAAGATTAAATTATTAGTTTTTTTTTTTTTACAAAATAAAAATAAGTAAGATTACAAAATTAAACAATGTACAGTTTTTTTTAAAAGAGAAATATAACTCTTAATTGTATATACGTATATATTGCACATGCATTATATACTTTAATAAACAATTTTTGAAGGTGCAGCTCAGTGTTGCCACCATCTCATGCAGCAGGTGAGATGTTCTCCATTATGGATGACGACTTGGCTGTCGTTCTTCTTACCCCAACTTGCTCTAAATAACATAGTAGTCTGGTTTTCTCTGGTGAAGAAAATACTGACACCTCTGTTCTGAGGCCTTATTATCAGTTTTCGTATTGTTCCCCAAATTTGAAATTAGGCAATTTTTTCAGAAATTGTTACAGGTCTATAGAGTGAGTTGAGTAAGTGCAAATGTATTAAATCATTATAATATTTGTTATATTTATAAAATCTATGATATTACTTTTTTTAAGCTTGGGACAACGAGCTGGTATTTTTTTGCCCCCATGTGACCCAAGCTGAGATATGTTAGGGCTGACGCTCCAGAACAAGGTGTTTGATTGTGAAGGCATGACTGAGTCGAAGGAGAACTCTCAGATGAAATCAGGGCCTCCATGGTGAAAGAATGCAACCTGAATGTGTCCATGGTGGCAGGTCCAGCCAGCAGAGGCTGTTATCTGCATACCAGGGGTGTTTCTTTGCTGCCCAGTGGCGAGAGAGGCCGAAACTGTGGCAGGGTTCACGTAACGGATACTCTTGTGTCAGCTGTTTCCTGCAATGCCACTGACAAGGCCTTCCATTCATGAGCAGCCCACTCTCTCCATTGAGCAATGAATAAGTAATTATTCAGCACAAGAGGCAGGGTACTTGGACTGTGCTATTGAATATAGCGGCAGTAGGTAAGGTGATCTGAAGATCTGAGACAAGTGAAGCGCTGCTGTGAAACTCCTCCTGTACTCATGTAACCTTATCCATGTTCAAGGTTTTTTTTATTCTGCACACCTGAGCCAGGCTTTATCACATTTTGGTGTAGCTCTCCATTTTATCCATCTTCAATGTTGTAATGGGTTTGGAAAATCAACTAAACTGATCCATGTTTCTTCCAAATGAACGTGAGAATCAACCCTGACAAATTACAGCATTCTTTAAAAAGCTCGTACATGTGAAACAGTATTTAATTGCTAATATTATGCTTGTAAAATATTTTGTGCAAACTAATCTGATCGTGTGTGTTATACTGAATATTCAAATGTTAATTCAAAACCAGCAACTAATAAAATATTCAGTATTCCACCTCACAAATTGACGAAATAAAGAGACTTTTAAAAACAGAAATTTAACTTTAAACTACACTGCTCAAAAAAATAAAGGGAACACTTAAAAAACACAATGTAACTTCAAGTCAACCACACTTCTGTGAAATCAACCTGTCCAGTTAGGAAGCAACACTGATTGTGAGTCAATTTCACTTGCTGTTGTGTAAATGGAACAGACAACAGGTAGAAATGAGCGGCACGTAGCAAGACCCCCCTATAAAGGAGTGCTTCTGCAGGTGGTGACCATATTCATATTATTGAATATGAATTTATATAATTCATATTATGATAAATTATTTATATATAGATATTAGTAATCCTAATTGTGAATCATGTTTAACTTTTCCATGTTTTTTTCTTTTTAATGGCTGTTGATAATTAAAACTGTCATTTTTGTGTATTTTTGTTTTTTAATCCTAATCCTTTAATCCTTATCTGAACTATTTATATACATATTTAATTTTGGATTTGCCTTCCACCAGTTCCCAGTTATTAGGTGTCTCTATTTATTCTCCAGAGGGTAGAGGTGACATGATTCCTTCAAGTCTCATGGTTTCAGCTGCAGCATCCTTATGAATTGCTGTGCATGCAGTGTCCAGGAACAGTGCTGATGCCCATGGAGAGACATCTTGCTCCTGTTGACCTTGACTAGCTTGAGCCATAGTAAAATGTGTGTCATTCACATATGAGAACAGAACTCTGCTTAAAAGTTCATGCTAGATGGAGAGGCTCGGTTTCACTACCAAAGGCTGGTCGACGCTTGTGTGTGAAAGCTGCAATTAAAGATGTCCAATCGGGAGGCGGCATCATGAACAATGCTGAGTTCTAAGCTTACAGACTCAGCTGCAGTCACCTGATCCTGACTATATTGATCCTTTATTGTCTCCTTTTATGTATGTGGTGTTTATCTGTGTGTTCACTTACACAAACGCTCCATTCATCTAATGGACTGCCATGACTTTACTGATCCTGTCGTTTTAGTCATTAAAATGCTCGAGGTTGACTTTTTTTCCTTTTTCTATTTGTAGTCTCCTGTGTTTTGTTCCATCTGTCCATGTGCCAGCCTCGCAGAGGGGCAGAGGGCAGGTGACAAGACCAAAGACAAGGAGAGCAAAGAGAGGAGAACTATTCCCAAAATCTTTTTTGGCACACGCACTCATAAGCAGATCACACAAATTGCACGGGAGCTGAAGCGGACCATGTACTCTTCTGTACCCATGACCATCTTGTCCAGCCGAGACCATACATGTGTGCATCCAGAGGTTGTGCCCCACACCAACCGCAATGAGCGATGTAAGGAGTTGCTCGAGGGCAAGAATGTAAGTCATCCAGTTCCCAGATTACAATTGACTGATTGCTGGTTTATTTTGGGGTCTTTCTTTATTCTTGTGGCTTCACAGAAGCCACTTAAAGTTTAGAGGCTTTATTTCCTGGAGGTTTATTGGGGTCACATATGCCTTTTAAGTTTAAACTAAGCAGATCTTAAAATTTAAGACCACCATTAATTATTTGGAGACCTGCTAATATTTTAAATATTATTATTTGTGATTTTGGTCATTAAAAATGTACATGGTTTCCACGTCATATCACTGATAAGCAACGTAATATATTTAGTAGTGGTATTTTTTTTTCTAGGGCAGAAAATATCTCATCTCATTATGTTCTGCTTAATTTTATACTAGGATCAAAAGAGGTTTCACATCCAGGGGGGAACGTTTAAGGTGCTGGGTAGATACACCCAGGACAGGGCACCAATCTATCACTGGGCACAGACTCACTCACACAGACATGATAAGGGCAATTTAGAGCAGCCAGTTTACCTTGAATTCATTTTTTGTGCTGTGGAAGGGAACTGGAAAACCAAGAGAAAACCCACATGGACAGAGGAAGAACATGCTAACTTCCAAGTCAATTACATCGTATTTGCTCATTACGTTGATTTAGCTAAAATATTTGTAGGTAGATTGGAGACAAATCAAACCCCTTTTTATAAGTTTGTTTTACCTAATTATAGATATAGCTCTCTCTCTCTCTCTCTCTGTGTGTGTTTGTGTGGCCTGAAGAAAGGCAGTGGTACTTTTAGTATTTCATTTTTTGCAATTATGTTAAATTTTGTTATTTAAGCAAACAAGTTTATGTACGTTTCCTATAAAAAAAATTTAATGTATTTAGAGCAAAATAATTACTGGTGCAGTGCTGTCTCCACTTCTGCACAAGACATTGTAATACCTTTTACAGCGAATTAAAATGTTATATTTCATACCTTGATTTTTAATTTGGACCTTAGGTGAAGATAATTTGGAGTTTTTACAAATTATAACAACTGAAATATGAACCTACTTTAAAGGACTTTTTTAGGGAAATTATTTTCATTGTGGCTGGTGAAGAGCTTTTGTTTGTGGTTTTGCCCCTAATCAGTCATATAGAGACTTATCATTATGCTTCATTGTCAGACCTTTTCTGAGGGGTTTGTTTTAATGGGAGACTCTTTATTGTTCCCTCAGCTGCTAGGCAGCTCTTGTGATGAGCAGCTCTTGTACAGTCATTAGAGCTTAAACTGTGTTCTGTCTCTGCATGTGAAGGAGTTAAGCCCTGGGTGATGACCTTATTTAGATCAAGGTCAAGTCAATAGTGCTGTGTCTTCATGCTCGCAGCCTCAGTCCTTTTCTTTATGCTCTCTTCAGGCACCTCCAGTGAGGACACATGTCCCTTATCACGGCAGCCATCACCACAAGAGGCAGAGAGCTGGGGATAGACAGGTTCTGGCCCAGGCAGTGTTAATCCCATGCACTCCCTGTAGCCTAATCCCCCTCTGAGCCTCGTATAGATGAAACTGCCATCAGCCTCTCATCAGGCTGCTGCAGGCTCCAGTGAGTTCCTGCACAATGAACAGACGTCACCTTTTATAACCCAGCTGAATGACACCTGCTCTGATTATGAAAAGGATATGTGTCGTATGGTGAGAATAGAGCTGTCGTTGTTGATTCAGTTATGCATTGCATGACAGTTTAAAATCCTAGGTGCTAATAGTATAATGATGGCACTCAGAGAAAGGCTATGATCTAGCTAATATAGAATAGCATTCAGTTGTTAAAGCATAAACATTTTCTCTTTGTCGTTGACTAGTTAGTCAGGGCCCAGTCCATAAAGTGAACCAAATATTGGCACTATATACACATGTATTATAATGAATAAATATTAGACCCCTATTTAAACCTGTCTGTTACAGAATAAAGCAATAAGTTAAGAGTGGCATGCATTATGGTGAATAAATCACACGAAAGAGTTGGTAGGTCCAACTTGAAGCGGTGTACAGTTATACCTCTTCCCATGATTTATTCACAATAATACACAACCTCGAGTGCCTTATTGCTATTATAAAACAGTTACAAACATACTATAAAAAACATTGATTTAATAATGTTTATTAAAAGCAAAATAATTCATAAACTGGTCTTCCATGATGTATTCTAGTTCGTTTTTTATAGTGAACACTTATCGCGGAGTAACAATTTCTGGTTTCTCTAAGAATTAAATACTGCCATCTACTGGCCAAATTACTAAACACAATTTATAAAAAGCAACAACATGTTTAGTGCTCTTTGAGAATTGGCTCGCTGTTTATATTAAATTGTTGGTGCTCAGATGTGTGTTATTGTCCATAATGTCACGGCTGGACAAATAGCTCGGCCAATCAGATTTAAAGACTGAAACTAAACATTTTATAATAGACTTTAAGTTTGTTTTATTGGTCTAAAAATGGTGTAGGACCAACCAGTATATTCATCAGATGAACAAAGCAAAACCTTCAGATCTAGGAACTGATTTATTAGTCCTGCCTCTGGTGAGAGCTAAACATGTAGAAGCAGTGTTTAGCCACTATGCCATGCTTTAATGGAAGAGCCATGACTAGACACTTTAAAATCAAGACTGAAAGTATCTTTTAGCTCAGTTTAAAATACTATTCACTTTTTATTCTTTATTTTATTTGGTTATATTATTGTGTTTGTGTGTGTGTGTGTGTGTGTGTGTGTGTGTGTGCGTGTGCTCAACGATATATTGGTGCTGTGTCTTGAGTATTCCTGCCCCGCACCCAAAATGTTCTTCCCTTGATGGGCATGGGAAACCCTTTCCTAATAGAGGGTTAAGTGGCAGATAATGAATTAATAAATGGCATTTATGACTTTACAACCCTGTTAGGCACATTGAATTGTTTTTTTATGAAAGGTGCTTTATAAATAAACCTGTCTCGCCTGTATTTTGAGTATTCTGTGTTCAGCTTTCTGTAACTGACAAGAAAGTAAAATCTGCCTTTGTAAAATGAATGTACATTGTAGTTTACTGTATTAACTTTTAATGCTGTATGTTTTTATAGGGTCTCTCATGCCGGTTCTATCACAATGTACATAAAATGCGAGAGCAGAGGAGTCTGCAGTGGGTGCATGGCCTACATCAGGCATGGGATGTAGAGGAACTTGTCCGTCTGGGCAGTAAGCTGCGTTCATGCGCGTACTACGCTGCGCGGGAACTTATGCAAGAGGCTTGCATTGTGTTCTGTCCTTACAACTACTTGTTGGATCCCCTCATTCGAGAGAGTGTGAGCTCCCATTTTAAAGACTCTAAAAAGTGGAATTGTATAATTAATTGAGAAAATTTTAATTCTAGGTCATGTATACGGAAAAAGGGGTGGGGCCTTCAGATGTATAATGAGCGGCAGTTTGTAAAGATATGGCAGCTGATATTATGGGATATATTTAATGTAAAAACATGATCAGCATTACCTGTTAACAAATTGGCACTTAATAAATAAGCAAAACATAATTTAAGCAAGCGTTTTTAAATCAACTGTAGGTTTTAACTTTAATCGTAATGTGTGTTGGAGTTTTTGTTACCAAAATAATTCTCTCTGCAGTATCACATAGCCAAACTCTCCTTATACTTCTATACAGATGGAGATCAATCTAAGTGGTCAGATAGTGGTTTTGGATGAGGCACATAATATTGAGGACTGTGCCCGTGAATCTGCCAGCTTCACCCTAAACCAGGCCCAACTGCGAGAGGCCCGCGAGGAGCTTGACAGCATGGTGACGTATAACATTCGGAGAAGTAACCATCAGCCCCTTCTTGCATTCTGCTGCAGCCTCCTCAAGTACAGTAGCCATTATGCTTTACATACCTTAGAACTGGTCTGTTTTACTTTATAAAGAAAGAAAAAAACTGGTAATGAAGAGGATGTTGGAACTGATTGTGTTGATAAATCAGATTATTTAGCCTTTAATGATTGCTGAAGATGAGATGTTTTTATCTATGCATCGTTCTGGAATTACATCTCTTTGTGGCGGATTATTTAACAGAGGATGGTGAAGAGGTTCTTTCTAATATGACTGATTACAATCACTTAGACTGAGATGTAGGTCTTGTAGCTGATGTGTCTGATTACGTCATTCGAGACTGATGTATAGCCGCTTTTGTTATTAAATTCATGTAATTAACCATGTGTGTAGCTGGATACAGGAGAGCTCCAGTACTTTACAAGAAAGAGACTATGAGGTTTCCTGTAAAGTGTGGACGGGAAAGGAGATTTTGGACATCTTCCATGGTCTTGGCATTACAGCTGGGCTTTTTCCTGTTCTGCAGGTATTCTGTTCCTTTCATAGACCCACTTTACAGTCAAAGAATTTTCACTTAATTGTTCTGTATGATGCCAAACAGAAACACTTGGAGGCAGTGCTGGAGAAGGAAGAGCGTGTGGGTCTGGTACATGGACGAGAAGCGACGGTGGAGGTTCCCACCATCAGCGCCACCTCCCAGACTGTGTTCAAGAGCCTCTTTATGGTGTTGGGTTTTCTGTTCCGACAAGACTGCAGGTAAGAATCAGTCGTCTACAAGCACCGGAGCACAGTGGTTCGACAGGATTTTTCTCTGAACCATGACCAGATGTATCTTCATGCGCTCTTGTTGACGCACTAAACAAACCACATTAAGCTAAATTGGCAAGGGTTGAACAAACTCACTTTAAGAACAGTCTGTTCCACATTTTGTTAATTTTGTTTTGCAACAGTAAACTGAAAATGCATGAGAATTGTAAATGGATTTATCTCCAAGCCCTTTATTTGGAACACTGTTTTAGGTTTGCATGTTGCACATTTTGTGAGTTTTTCAAATATTTGTGCCCCCAAGTAATTTTAATCCGCTTGTTATTTTTATGGCCAGGTTTTGCAAATTAAAATAAATAATAGCATGCAGTAATGTGTGTGAAGGTTTTTTGGATGTGTTGTCTAATTAAATTAATAAAATGTGGACTTTAGCCAGGGAGTTAAAAACATTTGCATTAGACTGTGTTCATTCAGTAAGTTAGAAAACATATTGTTTTATGAACTAAGGATGCTTGTATCACATATGTAATGGTCAAAATTAAAGAGATTTTTTACCAATGTATTGTTTTTTAAGAACCTAATGGGGCCTTGAATATTACATTGCTACTGTCTTAAAGCAGGTAGGTCTCGGGTTTGACTCTTGTTGGGGTTCTGCAATCTGCAAATCCTTCCCGTCCCTGTTTGGTTTTCTCCAGGTTATTTGGCTTCCTCCCACATACATTTAGGTAAATTGGAGACACCCTCCCCCCCCCCATTAACTAAAGTTGAGGAAATACTTGATGACCTACCTCATTAAAACCTCTCTGAATCAGAATCAAGGGTCGGACACCACTGACAGGATAGTACACTCAGGATAGGCCATTTAATGCCTCTGCATTGACTTTTTAACCTGCAATCCAAGACTTAGATAGATTGTTATAGAATTAAAAAAAAAAAACGAAATTATACATGTTATTATACAACTTAAAATCCAACAACATAAAATGTGTATATATATATATGAGAGCAATATGTTTACCAAAAACACTAATTAGTCTAAGAGTGAGTTACAGAAATAAGTCTGTAATTAATCATGCGATTGTTAGTAGTGTGTACATGATGGCTTCAGAACCTTAAATGTTTATTTTCACAATTTAATGGGTTTACAGGTTTGCTGATGACTATCGTGTAGCTCTGCAGCAGAGTTATATGTGGACCACAAAGAAAGATGAGCCTGATGCCCAGGGCTTTCTTGCACGGCCACATCGCCGTCGTCAGAGTACCCGTTCTAAAGTCCAGGTGCACACACTTAGCTTCTGGTGTCTTAACCCTGCTGTGGTAAGTTCATTTTGTTTACTGCCCTGTGCTTTTGTTTATTACTTTACATTTACAAAAAACAAGAGGACACTAATAGCCAAAAAAGCAACCATTCAAGAAGTTAAAGAAAATGTTTATTTTTATAGAAAATCATGAATCTACATTACAATCCCAAAAAAAAATCAGATAAGTGAAAAGATTATTTTTTTTATAAAGTTTGTAGCAGAGGAAACAGGAAAGATCCAATAATACATTGTTGAACATTAAGAAGCCTAGAATCTAACATCTCACCTGAAATAGAAAACGAATTTTCTATTAGGCTAATTTTCTAATTAGGCTATAAACAAGGCTCAAAATTATATGTTTAAAAGTGATTTATCTTTAGGTAGATGATCCATAATCATAAAAATATCATAATAAAAATATACTCATATATGATGATGATTATCCCGATCAGTCGTAGCCGACTCTCGGTCACTTCATGAATTATTTATATTATATTATTATATTATTATTATTATATTATTATATAATATTATTATATATATTATATTATTATATATTATTATTATATTATAATTCACGAAGTATTTTGGCAAGTATAGTGGAGTAGTTTGCCATTGCTTTCTCCACCCCTCCCCATTTATCCAGGCTTGGGACCGGAGTGCAACTGTGTCCAGTTACACGGCTGGGCATACACACACATACAGGGCAATTTAGAATATTGAATTTACTTTGCATCCATGTTTTTTGGATGTGGGAGGAAACCGGAGCCCCCGGAGGAAACCCACACAGAGACGGGGAGAACATGGAAACTCCACCCAGATTCGAACCGGGAATCCCCAGCGCTGAGAGGCAAACGTGCTAACCACTAAGCCACCGTGCCTTATGGTCAATAGTTTGTAATAATTAATTGGTGAATAAAGTACAAACACTAGCCCAGTTTGCATGTGGCTGCCCAATGATCCTGTTGTGTTAACTGACCTGATGATACAGAAAGCATACGATATTTCTGGAGTGTACTGTTATCTACCAGAAACCATACCAGTGCAAATACAGCAATAAAAAACATGGTAATAGAATCTAGAGGATATTATGTTTAAGCAACATGCTGTAATGCTTTAGACTGAACTTTGAGCATATTTACTTATCCACTAGTACATTTAATCAATAAACTCCAAAGGTTAATTTCTGCTTTTTTTCATAAATAGATACAAACAAAGCATTTAGTACTCAGACATAATGTAATATTCTTTTACATAAAACACTTTAAAATAAAATACATTTATCACCTCAACCATATGGTTTTAGTTATATTTCTTTCTTTCATTCATTCATTATCTTCTGCTTAATTCTCTACGAGAGGTGCTGGGGGGTGCTTTCCCATGCCAATAAAGGGAAGGACGTCTTGGGCTCTTGGCCGATACACCCAGAACAGGGCACCAATCTATCGCCGGGCGCACACACTCACTCACACAGATTATATGGGGCAATTTAGAGCAGTCAATTTTCTTGGAGGAAACCCACACGGATGCAGGAAGAGCATGGAATTTGAATCGTAAATCCTCAGCACTGACAGATGAATGTGCTAACCACTAAGCCACTGTTCCCAGTCATATATTTTTAAGTATTTTATGTATTATATGTATTTTATACCACCTGTACCTGTATTTAATTAAACTGTCAAGTTCAAATTGTTAAAGTATACAATGTTAGTCTTATATAAACACATTTGATGAAGTATGTCAGTTATATCATATTCTGGTTTCAGAATATGATGCAGATAAATCAGTGATAAAATAACCAAATGTATGTATAAAATAAAAAATAGGCAAGCTTTTGGCCATAAGATTTACAAATTATCCACAAATAAATGTCTGCATCAAAAACATGTTTATAATCAATACAATGTCATTTCCAAATTTCTGGTAATTTGTTGCCATACCATCCTTTTATTATAAATAGAATTTATTAGTAAATATCTGAAAATCAATCTCAAGCCTTGGTCTTTTATGGCAAGGGCCACTAGGAGGCATTACATGCAACACCTTGCAATAAATAAGATAAATGAGTTTTCCAGAATAATTGTTCAATATAATAGTTGTGCTATAATATACATATATATACATACTATGATCTCCCTACAATGCCTGGACATGCTGGACAATGTACTGGCCTGTCTCCTGGTATCTGCTCCATGCTCTGGTCACTATGCTGACAAACACAGCAAACCTTCTTTCCACAGTTTGCATTGATGTGTCATCCTGAATAAACTGCACTGTCTGAGCAACTTCTGTGGTTTGTAGACACCGCCTCATGCTACCACTATGGCGAGTGAATTTACAAAATGCAAAAGTGACCAAAACATCAGCAATTCAAATTTATGTTATCCATAAAAAATAATGTGAAGAAAAATCCAGGGCACCAAGAAACACCTAAAAGATCTCATTTGAATGTGTGCACTTCACTCCTAAAGTCCCTAGATGGCATAAGCTGTTATGATAGTCACATGGGCTTTGGAAGTACTGAACCAGCACTAATTATCAAAACCTGAAGCCAGTTACACAAGAAAGCCATACTTTAATATGCAGAAACATGGGTTTGAATTTCACTCAAATGGTCTTTGGTGTCAGACTTGCAAAAGATACTGCATCGCTGTCAAATTACAGATTGTACGAAATGGGTTAGTAAAGCATAGCTGATTTAAATGTGGAGAAACTCATTTTTAAAAAAGAAAATTACTAATATGAGGATAATAAATAATATTCCCTGTTTTAATTATATGGTATATTTCCAAATAAAGCGAGCGACGTAAGGCATCTGAAAATTATTTAGCTAATTTATATTATTTGTATTTGGTTTTAAAATTGCTTTCAAAAAATCAGTATTGCCAATCACATTACAAAACCTTACTGCAACCTTCATTCAGGACAAAGTTGAGAATTATTTGCCCCCGATGCTCAGTTCTTCAAATCAAGGTTATCGACTAAAAAAAGTTGGTCAACATTCAGTGTTACACAAAACCTCCACAGTTATATTGAATAAATCCTGCATAAAACACATAAAATACATGTATTTATTTTTTATCCTACTACAACTATTAATGCATTTAGTTTGTTGTATATTGAAAATGTTATTGCATAATTATATTTTAATGGACAATATATTAAGTACCCTGATATACAGTTGCAAGAAAAAGTATGTGAGTAAGTGAACCCTTTCAGATTTTTTTGATTTCTGCACAAATTGGTTATTGTATGTGTTCCAATCTTTATCTAAGCCACAACACAATACTTATTCACAAAAAATGTTTCAGTTCAGAAATATTTTTGGGATATCTGGTGTGAATGGCTCTCTTGAGGTCATGCCACAGCATTGTGGTCACTGGGCCACTCCAACAGGTGTATTTTCTTCTACTGAAGTCATTTGGTTGCTGATGTACTTCTATGTTTTGGGTCTTCTGTGTTCTGTTGCATCATCCATCCTCTGTTGAGCTTCAGTTGGCGGACAGATGGTTTTAAGTTTTCTTGCAAAATGTCTTAATTTTTCCATTGATGATGGCAATCTGTCCAGGGCCTAAGGCAGCAAAGCAGCCCCAAACCATGATGCCCCCTCCACCATATTTCACAGTTGGGAAGTGCTTTACTTTTCATCTCCACATGTAGCATGTGTTTTTTCCAAACAAATAAATTGTGGTTTCATCTGTCCACAAGATATTTTGTCAGTAGTTCTGTTGAACATCCAGGTGCTCTTTTGCAAAATTCAAAGGTGCATAAATGTTTTTTTGGCAGCAGTGGCTTCCTCCATGTCCCATGAACTCCATTCTTGTTTAATGTCTTACATATTTTAGATTTGTTAACAAAAATGTTCGCATGTGCCAGAAATTTCTATTAGTCTTTATCTGACACTCTAGGATTCTTCCTCACCTCATTAATTATTTCGCACTGTGGTCTTGCAGTCATCTTTACAGGACGAACATGCCTAGGGAGAGTAGCAACTTTATGAACTTTCTCTATTTGTAGACATCTGTCTTACCATGGACACATGAACATCATGACTTTTAGAGATACTTTTGTAACCCCTTCCAGCTACATGCAAGTCAACAATTCTTCGAGAGCTCTTTTGTGCGAGGCATGGTTCACATCAAGCATTGCTTCTTAAAAACAGCAAACTCAAAACTGGCCTATGTTTTTATAGGGCAGGGCAGCTTTAACCAACATATCAAATTTTATCACATTGATTGGACTCCAGGTTGGCTGACTCCTGGTTCCAATTAACTCATAGAACATTCATTAGCCTAGGGGTTCACATACTTTTTCCACCCGACACTGTAAATGTTTATATGTTGTGTTCAATAAACCCATGCAAATGTATATTTTTTTGTGTAGTATTAGTTTAAGCATACTGTGTTTGTATGTTGTTGTGACTTTTAATGAACAATTTATGCACAAATCCAATCACAAATCACAAAGGGGTCACATACTTTTTCTTGCAACTTTAATTCCAGAGAATATCAGGTTGCTTACATGATACAGGTTGTACCATGAACCATAGCAATTAATTTAGCTAGCTGACTAATACCAGTTCTTTCTCTGATAATAATTTAGATGATATAAGATTAAAGTAGAACTCTGACCACACCTGTCTGTAATGCATCTTTATTATTTTCAGCATTGAGGCAATATGTAGCAATCCTAGTCCACATTTACATGCCTTTTGTGGTTTTCTTACATTAATAAAAAAGAAAGTTATAAAACTTTTAAAAATAAAACCTGTAGACTTATTAGGCACAAATCTGGTGTTCTATTAGTAAAGTTATAAATGTACAAGTACAGAGACTAACTAATAAAAAACCAACCTTTTTCCTTTTATTGTTGTAAATAATTTACTAATGTATTATTTGTAGAATCTTATATAATAGGCGGCACAGTGGCTTAGTGATTAGCACGTTCGCCTCTCAGCGTTGGGGATTCCTGGTTCAAATACCGATCTGGGTGGAGTTTCCATGTTCTACCCTTGTCTCCGTGGGTTTCCTCCGGGTTTTCCGGTTTCTTTACACAGTCCATTGGCGCTCTGTCCTGGGTGCATCTGGATGGGCATGAAAAATTGCCCCCCGCGACCAAAGTAAAGAATTACGGAGTAGATAATGAATGAATGAATGATTCAATATTACATAATAGAATTAATTCATTCACTATCTTCCGCTTCCGGTTCCCCATGCCCATCCAGGGGAGAACGTCTCGGGTGCTGGGCAGATACACCCAGGACAGAGCGCCAATCCATCGCTGGGTACACACTCACTC
>JAOUQT010154807.1:0-18551 GCA_025769995.1 Xyliphius kryptos
GTGTTGCTTCCTAACTGGACAGGTTGATTTCACAGAAGTGTGATTGACTTGGAGTTACATTGTGTTGTTTAAGTGTTTCCTTTTTTTAAAGCAGTGCATTACATATGTACACTAGTTCTGATAGAAATTGACCAAAATAGGCCTTCTTATAATAAGAGTGGAGGGCTACTTGAAACATTTGACTCAAGTTAAAACAATTTGTTGGTTACTAAATAACAGCAATAACGTTTACATACACATGTACAGTATGTAAGCATCTGATATTTTACATAATTAAAATATAGCAGGACTCATGACTGACATGAAAAATATTAAATAAAAAAAAAAACAGTGTGGCAAAGGTTTTATTAAAACTGTGCACAGAAAAGTAACAGCCACAGTAACATAAATATTACATGAAAAAAGTCATATATACACAGTACATATTTTTCAGTGTTAATGAATTGATTTGATCATAGATTGTAGCCTGAAATGTAAATATCTGGCCAAATGGCCCAACAGTTTAATAGCAGACAGTGATAGTGTTGTGTAAAAACAAAAGACAAAATAGCTTGAATGTGTGTACAGTTGCTTTGGTTATACTACAGTAAGCATGTTTGCTGCAAAACTATGCATGAAACTAATATTTAAACCCACTAAGAGTTCCACTTCTTGTCCAAACCTTAATGGTAAATATCAACATTATACAACATTAGGAACTGAGCTAAAACTGAATGCTATTGCTAAATTCCGTTGGTTAAAAATATATTTATCATGCAAACAAGCAAAAAAAATAATAATTTAATTTATATTAAATTAAAAACTAATTGATGCACTTTTGTTAAATAAAAGAACACAAATTCCGATGGTTGTAGTATAAAAAAAAAATAAAAAAACAGCACTGGATAAATAATGCAAATCTTTTTGAAATCTTTCTTTCATTTAGATGGAAAAGTGTATGACGCATTTGTAATCTACCAAAGCGCCAACTTGGATAATAAAACAGAAAGGAGATTAGCTCACTTTGTAAACAATGTTTTACCAGCAGTGTTGGAAAAGGATTGTGGCTTCAATCTTTACATTCTTGGCAGAGACAACCTTCCTGGTGAAGGTACAGTATACTATACTAAACTAAACTGCAGTATACTACTATATACCTCAAAGTATATATATAAGGCAGAGAATTATGAAATGCATAATTTCAGTAGTGAAGTACTGTAGTAAGAAGATTAGACTCTCCCACTTGGGATCAATTTGTGATAGGGGACCAATGTATAATTTTAGGTAAGATATAAGCCTGTGCTTCTTATGTTAATAGCAAGGCAACGAGATGTTATTTCTTTGTGACCTAGGCCCACTTATTAAAAAAAAAAAAAATGTAATGCAGCATATTCTAGATCACAGCATCGTTTAATAAAGTGTCCGATTTACATGACTACCAATCTGATGCAACCCCGCTGAGAATGCTCCAGTCCGAAATAGTTCCTTAATTATATGTTAATAGGCTAATAGCTCAATTACAAACTCAATTTCATTTATATATTTTAGTGTTCTAGTTTACTGAATGACAATTCTTTGTTTGTTCTGTACTGCTGGCAGACTACACAGAACTGATTGAGACAAAAATGCGGCTGAGCCGGCGGCTAATAGCAGTGCTGACACCAGGAATCATGCAAGATCAGACGGATACAACGCCACAGAGTTATGACTGGCAGGTGGGGCTGCACCAGGTGCTGGTTGAAGAAGAGTTAAGTGTCATTCTCATTCAGTTAGGAGACATGAGGTCATTTTCTCATCTGCAACTGGGCCTCCAATATATTATTCAAAAGAAGCCACCATTAAAGTGGGATGAAAGAGGTGACCGAGCAACCTGCCTTTCCTCATATTTTTGGAAGCAAGTGCGCTACAGGATGCCTGCCCACCGGTCAGGCTCAGCCAGGCTCATTAATAATCAAACAAGTACTACCATGTTGTTTACTGTGTCTATTGTCTGAACTTGAAATAAAAAAAAATAATTTACCCCAACAGCATAATCATTATTATTGAAATTACACATTGAACATTAAACTTTCACATTATTCAGTTTTAACTATTTACATAAACCCAATGTGTTTCACCATGAGGGAGAAAAATAACTGTCTGTTGTCATTCATGAAATATAATGCTAAATAATCTGGGTAATATTTACATAAGAGTAAAATCCTAACTTGACAGACACGCGCACATATGCCAAATTATTGAATTTAGGTGTTTCATTTACTTTCATGGCCACAGATTTATAATGTCAAGCACCTTAAGCAGACTGCAATACAAATGTTTGTGAAAGAATGAGTCACTCACAGGAGCTTGGAAAATTCCAGCCTAGTACCATGATACGATGCAACCTGTGCAAAAGTCCATGTCCATAGAGAGCTTCATGAAATGGGTTTCCAAGACATTATACATGTCTCAATGGAACATCTCCACTCCACGACGAAACACATCTAAACTTTGTGGAAAGCCTTCCCAGAAGAATATATACACTTCATGAGGCACATGAGATTGTTGAACTATTTCCATTTGCATGACATCTGCTCTCCTCTGCTTCCTCAACACTTATTATGTCAAAGGTCTCCAACACCTGGCTTAATGGCTGAGAATTGGACTGCTGAAATGAATCTTGGAGTAGAAACTGTAGAAAGAAAAAATAATCATTAAATTCCCTAATAAACCGAAATAGCTATAAAAATGTGGGCAGCAACTTAAAGCATTTACTTTTAAGTTGATAAAATAAAGTTAATAAAATCAAACATTTTACAAGAAAGTCAATCATAGTGGTGGCAAATTATACACAATTCACTGTTAGGCACTAACATAACTGCACATATACAAGGATTGATTCTGGTTCATCAGAGTTCTTAAAATAAAATTACACCCTCTTGTGGATCAACCAAAAAGTAATTTTTAAATCATTTAAAGCTTATTCTAGTAATTGGTCTGGTATTTACATGACAGTTAAACAATAATAAAATTGTTGCACAAAAAAAAATACACTGCTCAGAAAAATAAAGGGGCAGATTATTATCTCAGGGCGGTCTGGATTTGGAATCATATTTAAAATCAAAGTGGAAAATCAAATAACAGGGTGATCCAATTTCAGTTGACATTCTGTTCCAAGTTAAATTGAGGCTCAGTAGTGTGTGTGGCCTCCACGTGCCTGTATGACCTCCCTATAAAACCTGGGTATGTTCCTGACAAGGCTCGGATGTTCTCTTTTACGGCCTCCTCCATGTCTCCTGGTGTACTGGCCTGTCTCCAGGTATCTGCTCCATGCTCTGGACACTGTGCTGACAGACACAGCAAACCTTCTTGCCACAGCTTGCATTGATGTGCCATCCTGCACCTGTTGTCTGTTCCATGTACACAACAGCAAGTTAAAATGATTCACAATTAGTGCTGCTCAGGTTAATTTTACAAAAGTGTGGTTGACTTGGGAGTTAAATTGTGTTTAAGTGTTCTCTTTATTTTTTTGAGCTGTGTATAGTTGTCTTTTTATTATCATGCATTTTTGTTAAGTTTGACAATGGAACTCTTTTTTTTGCTTAAAGGAACAAAATCATGCAGAGAATTTTCTGTAATGCTGTTTTTTTTTTCATAAATAGTATTTAAAACATGAGAAACGAGCTTCCCATCAATATTGCCTACATAAAATGAGACTTTTTTCATCCCACACTGGAGATTTTTTGATACAGTTCTTGTAGGCCTCATTCAATGTTTTAAATCACTAACATTTTGACCTTGTTAGTGGCAAAAGATTCGATACCCAAGCACATTATAGTACAAAATACTCATTAAAAAATTATTATTATAAGACCTTTCTTAGGATTATTGGCTCAAATTCAAAAGTGAGGCATACATTCCAGTTATATTTTACTTAAGTTGAGTAGTTTTAAAATTGTTAATGTAGACCATTACACAAACAACACTTAAGAAGGATGCAACACGGCACATTGCATTTTGGACGTTAGGTCAAAATCTCTATGCCACAAAGTTAAAGATTAGTGACCTATGGGCCTTTTAGAGGAACGATTACCCAATTAATAAGAGAAAATTGTTTATTTAATGCAAAATCAAGCATATGCCATGATCACTCAACTGACTGAATATAGAAAACTAGTGGCTTAAACAAATGATGAGCCTGTTCATGTGTGAAATATGTATTTGTAAATATCTTAACCATGACACGATTGGTTAAAATTTCTCAGAAAAATGCACTTTTACAGTATCTTTGGTAAAATTTTGTGTAATCATTTTCCTAAAACTACCCATATTGATAAAGTGCTTCAGTAGCAGCGTGTATTTCAATCCAAACCCGTAGAAAATGAAGTGTTTCATTATGCACCTAACTTCACTCACAGGTAAATTTGTGTTCCATTCAGGTGAAACAGTCCGAATGGGCCCTTAAAAAAATCTCAGGACTTGTAAAAGGTGTACATGGTTAAGGTGAAGTAGACCGTGAGTATATTGAATTATACACTTCCTTTGCCAGAGTTCTGTTGTTGCTTTTGGCTTTAGTGTCCTTCATGCTAAAAGGTTGGTGTAGATAACGGTCCTCCACCCATCTCTGCTGCCACCACTGGTTTCCCCTTATCTTAATGCCAGATTTTTAGAGACTCCACAGACACTTGAGTATCTTGCAATACTGTCTTTCCATTTATTAATCTGTTGAGCTTTATTTAAAACATATTTCTTTGCCAGAACATGGCACTTTGAATTACAAAAAAATCTGCAATAATCAAAACTGAGGAAATTCTCCTAATTTGAATTATAGTCTTTGTTTGAAATTTCAGTGTGCCATGTTTTTGGACCAAGACAAAAAAGGCTGGTTTTCGAAATCTGTTTTAAAAAAATCTAAACGCAATGATTTTTCAAATAAGCCATTAGATTTTTGAATATAAAAAGCAAGAATAGATCAAAGGAAGACCACATTAATGGTAGTTCAATCACAGACTGAAGGTGGTATTGTAGTGAAAGCAGTCGAGTCTACAATTATACTGTAAAATTTCTGGCACTTAGGAATGTTTTTGAAAAATACTTGCAAAAGTAGCATTCCTAAAGTTCTGAATTTCCAATAGTTGTCTGTCAGCTGCTAATTTAAAACATCAGGTAACCCAGTAGTCAATATTGCAAACCGAATTATTGCAGCCGAATGGTTTCAATAAAAAAAAAATAATAAAAAAAACAAAGAAGCTCTAGGATACCATTTATTGCAATTTTGTAAAACTTGCGCTGCATACACTAACACACCCTCATCTCCAGTGTATTTGGGTTGCAAGTTTATTGCGTGAGGAAATAAGACTAAATATTTAGGGTGCCTGAGAAAGAAAAAAAAAAGGTAGCATGATTGTACAGAACCCGAATAACAATTGTGAGTTATTCTTTCATGCTGCTACATAGTTCATGCGGATTTATGCAGTATGATTTCTGATGAAAGATAAAACAACACAGTTTTCAAGGTTTTATAGCTTATAGCAACATGCTGCAATAAGCCATTAAAGCAAATGTCTTACATGGTACCGAAATAAAGCACACATTAGCATACAAAATGCTTCAAAAATTAGTGAGACATGATTTAGGTCAGTTCCAGTGACTTCATGACTGTCACCTGTGATATGACAACATTATCAGACAATTGCAGGGTAAAATGTTTAATTTATTTGTATTGGTCTTTTTTTTTACAGTTACAAAATTTCAAATTTCAGGAAATTTTATTCCTGTGGAACTGCAAAGTTCTCTGATCAATTCAATAGAAACAAACATCCAAAACATGAATTTGCAGAAAACATTTCTGAAATTGTAAAAAGTCACATTAAAATCCATTGGGATTCCCATATTTTAAAATAGAGGCAGTAATTCATGATAAGAATCCTGCCAATGCAAATTTGCAAAGTAAAGGCATTTTAATCTAGTCAACAATAAATCATATTTACCCTACGCATCCTTCACTAGGAGAATGATTCAGTGCCGATTCTCCAACATGTCCATATCCTAATTATTTTTTTTCAAAATTTCTTGATCAAATGGCCTCCACAGTCCTCTGTAATCCTTCAAGTAGATCCCAGAACATCATCATCTGACCACTTGACTATTCTTAGGTTTAAAAAACAAAGCTACTTTTAAGTGCACTCAAGATTATACTATTTATAAAAATAATTATAATAACAATAACATTATAATTGTAATAATTACAATAAAAGTTATAATCTTAAAGCATTCTAAACAATCCTCATTTACAAATAATCCATTACCACCAGGCTCCACCCCCTGAGAGTAACATCACTAGTTCAAGTTCCCCATCTATAGTAACGGCATACATCTTTAGTTCGATTATATAAATAACAATCACGATAACAGGGGGGGAAAAAAAGAATCACACAATTCCAAGAACCATAGGTACATCTCTAGACTGAACTTCATTCTCATGTAACTTTTCAAGGCTTTTACAGTTTCATATTTAAACATCCTTCCTCTTTATTATGGTCTCAGTGTTCACCATCTAAAAGACATAAGCACAAGGTAATGTGTCAATTATTACACTGACTATTAAATAATATTTTTCTGTGTTAATGGGGAAAGGGGTTGAGTGATAGAATTTAAGCATATCTTACCTCAGGAGGCAGTAATACACTGTTTGCATTTATAGAGTTTGGGATTGTGTGTCCTTATGTGATTTTTCACATTCAGCTCTCTGAAGAAGGTCTTACTGCACAGCTGGAAAAATGAGATTCAGAAAAAAAACAAAATTAAAACCAATATCCAAGTTTCATTAAAAATAAAAAATTTACATACATACATAGTGTATGTTTGTGTGTGTATGTATGTGACAAAAAGAAAGACATTAGAGTGAAAATGAGTACACGGTCCATGTCTGTAATGGCATGTACTGTTACTAAAGCTGCTTTTAGATGATAAGCATTTAACAATGTTAATATTTCCACACAGTTTAAATGGTTTTACATCTCGATAATGAACTGCTAAATTGCAAACCTGTAAGTCAGCAGACCTGCTCAAAATGGCAGTATCCTCTCCTCCTTTTAATATTATACCCTTTATTATTCAGGGGTCCCCACAGCGATAAACATGTTTTTTTTAATAATCAATTTCACCTCTTTGTCATAATAAAGCAAGATGACAACATATAAAACATTCAGTGCCTCTTTTTACAGTTTATACAGCCTTTGCAAATTTACTTTAAAAAAAAACTTAAATTACGTGATGCAATGGACCCTTTAGAATGCCAGCAATAAATAAGCAATTATCTATAAAAAGGAAAACCATGGTGAAGGTTGTGCACAACTTATCATTTAAGAGCAGCATATGAAATGTCAGATAATGTCTAGTGGTTCATACTCCACTGTCTAGTCATGCAGACAACATACATTTGATTTTAAATATAAAAACTCTGTATGGTCACATTTAGCAAAAGATCATGACACTTACCGGGCATGGCCAGTGTTTGCCTTCAATGTGCCTAATACGATGCATGATCAGGTCATCACAATCCCTGTAGGACGTTCTACATTGTAGACATGAATGAACTCCACCAGAGGACAGACCACGGCAACCTTTTAACTGGTTGTGTTGCACACGCCGAATGGATTCCAGCATAGTAGGCTGACTTCTCACAGGATACAACTTGTTTAACTTGTTTACATTCTCCAATAAAAAAAATAAAAAATACAATGTTATTATTTACAATCCAGCATGTTAAAAATGAGTAAAAGAACGATCGGAAGTATTAAAGATCACAGATCTAACAGCAATTTTACCTTTGTCTTTGGTGTGTGTTTGCAGTTCTTTTTGCCATCTGTAAGCTTTGTAGGACCCCTGATTGTTCTCGACTGCTTTGAAACAGCTGTCATGTCCTCCTCCATCTTTACTCGGAAAAGTATCCTCTGAGAAGTGGCCCTGTTGCCAATCCCAGTCCAGTGAGGTCCATTTAAACCCGAGCCATCTGACATGAGCCTTGCTTTTATTCGATCCCGTCTGACGACACTTGGCGATGTGTTGCTATGGGAGGTGCTGCTGTGGGAAACTGACCGAGTCAAATAAATGTCCACACTCTCTTCTTCCCTCTTTATTCCACAAGGTGGTCGGCAAAGGTCAAATAGGAAACCTTGATCTAACAGTTTAATAGGTGGCTTGCTCTGACGTTTGCCCAGTTCTGATGAATCACTCGTCAGCAATGCCTGGGTTAGGGGTACCGGGTCTGCTGGCTCTTCTTTAATAGCCTTATATAAAGGATTGCTGTAGTGCTGGTCATTAGTATTTGGAACATTCCAACTATTTTCACCCATTAAATTTTCAACTTTTTCATCTCTTGCCTTTCGTCGTTCTTTGTTCTTTTTGTTCTTGCCCGTCTGTTTTCCACTACAATGTCCACTCAACTCTGGTTGAAGATCATTTATTACATTCTTATAGTGGCAACTGGCGCTTTCCTTGCCTGACATAGTTTGTCTTGTATTTTTGTGTTTAACTGTTGTACATTTACTGCTGTAGTGCACCATCGGCTTTGCACCCGTGTTAGTGATGGTCAGTGGCTGTTGTACTTGTGATCCATTCTTAGAAGTTGATACTTTTGTTCCTGGAGGAGATACTCTTGGGTTTTTACACGGTCTAGTGCAACTGAGGCCAAGTTGTGAGATGGCATAATCTTTAGGTTCCGGTTTTGTCTTTAGTGTAGCTTTATTTGGATGGGCTCCATGTCTGGGGATGCAGTCTCTCTTTGCACCTTTCGGCTGAGGTAGCAGATTGCTTGGATGTCTCGAATGGCTTCTCAATGGACGGTTAGGTATAGCATCCATACAGCCTTTCTGCAGTGTCTGACTGCGGGTTGTCCGGACACCAACACACGCTGCCTGACCGGACCGGTCCCTTTTTTTGGTTGAATTCTTCGGGCTGACTTGAGGCTCCACTTTTATCACTTTACTTAAAAGATCCATCCTGGTCATGTCACAGAGGGACAATGAAGAACTGACGCCAACAAAGCCTCTCAGATTAGTTGCATATCCACCTTGACTCTTCGTACGGGGTTTGCGTCTTGCAGTGAGAGAGTAGTCACTCACTTTTAACTTTCTAAGTCGTTTCTTTTGACCCCAGCCTGAGTGCTCTTCTGGGCCAGGTACTAAGGATTTTCTCTGCAAACCAAGGAAACTAAGTAAACGATATTTCTCCTGAGCTCGTGGACTGTGCACTTCATCCTGTGGAACTACACTGCAAATGTCTTCCTCTTCTTTCTCCTGTTTAATTTGCACTGGGGTTTCTGGGGTAGATAAAGATCGAGCATGCTCTGCAGATAAATCAGGTTTTACTCGGTCTCTGTAGGCCCGAGAATAAGAGGACGTTTTTCGCTTCCTTTTGGTAGTTAGGTCAATTTTAGGAAGGAGTCTACGTAAAGCAAGTGCAGCTCCTGGTGTGGAGCGAAGCAACCGGCGTGATGGAGACGAAGATCGCGTGGATGTTGAAGGAGATGAGATAACTGATGGAGACAGTCTAGGAGATGGTTTCCTTTTGCTGGATGGAGATTTGAAGTCCATAAGTTTCATCCTGCGTGTTGGACTGCAAGGAAAGCTATAACCTGACAGAAGACTGAAAGAAGCCTGGTTTTGGCACGGAGAAGCTAAACTTTGAGCAAAATATGAATTTCCATCAGAGACTTCAACTGTGTTTGCTAGATCTGCCATCATACTGCTTCCAAAAAGCACGGCTTCTTCTTCTTCCTGTTGCTTATCCCTCTTTCTCTTAAAGCCTGTTGTCGTTCTGAAAGCACAGTGTTGATTTCTCCAGCTGTTTATGGGAGAATTGCCAGATGACACTCCAACTGGCTTTACCAGTTTGGGGAATTGTTCACCAGTTACTTCCTCATGTTGAAAAGCAGAACAAGCTTCCAAAGCTGGCCACATGCGGAGGTGCCGAGCCATTGCAGCTACCTCAGCCAGTGTGTTCAAGTTCAGAGTCAGGATGGATGTGTAGGAAAACTCAAGCAAAGTCAATAAGCTCTCCTCGTTGTAATCTACAAAACAGAAACCATGCAATTACTATAAAATAAGATTTTGCTGTATACAACAATACACAAAAACTATACAACTAATCTGTATCTCTAATAGTGTTGTTTCTGTGTAAAGTATGTTTGTGTATGTGGAGAAGCATCCTTATCAGTCTAACTAGGACAAACTTCTTACAAAATGAGTAAATTAATAAATCAGCAATTCTGTTATCTATAAAAAAAAAAAATACAATTGTAGTTTGCTAAAGCCAGTAGATTGGTTAGTGGCTGTAGAGAACAATTAAGGAAATTTTTTTTTTATATAAATGAGTATTACAAAAAGACAACATGGCATTACAGCATAAAAACTTGTAGCTTTATGGTTAGGCCCGTTTTACTACATCGGAGTCATTATTGATTATTGATTTAAAAAATGAATTCTGATGGATACCAGTGAATTCTAAAGAAAAATAAGAGGGTAAAAAACAGCACATTGTAAACAAAGCAGACATTAATACATTCCTGTTCTTTAAATAAAACAGGGCATCACATACAGCTGATTGTCCTTGTTTGAAAACACCTGACAGGTTTCTAAAATTCTAAATGTTTAGATACTTGTGACACTCAAAAGATATGTAATAATGAATCATTTTCCATAATAAATGAACAATTTAAATATATTTATCACATTATTTGACTTATTTTAGTGTCGTGCGCTAAAGATAAATCCCAACATGCATATCTACAAACACCTTAGAGATAATTGTGACATTAAAAAGTGAGCTAAGAAATTATTTTTAAAAGCTTACCAGTTAGATCCACATGTGGCAGAGGTTCAGCAGCAGAATCCATTTCTGTGAATAGTTCCTGGAAATACTCACTTACAGCCGCCAACACTGCCTTGTGAGCAACAAATGAGTGGCCGCTGCCCGTTTTCAAAGTAACATCACAAAACAGTCCTTTTTCTCGTTGACTGTTCAGCTTGCTCAGAACTTCATGGCTATGTGATTTTACCATCTTTGAGACATTGCCCACGTCCAAGCACTGAGGTTGTATTGGAGAAGATACAAAAAAGGGGAGGTTTTACTAATAATGTCATAAAGGTGCCAAAATGGACCCAAGTAAGTAGTGTTGTACCAAAACTGTCTTACCTCTGCTTTTTGAGTATCTCTTTTATGGCATTCATTACAGCCTAGTACGAAGTCTCTCACTTGAAAATACATTCCTGAAACATAAATACAAGTACAATTGTATCAATCCACACTATAAGTGATACATTTACATTACATTTTATAATTTAGCACACGCTTTTATCCAAAGTGACTTGGTTGGAGTCAGAACACAGGGTTGATACAGCAGTCCTGGAGCAATGAGGGTTAAGAGCCTTGCTCAAGGACTCACAGCAGTAGCCAGCAGATCTGGGATTTGAACCCACAACCCTTGGGGGGGTTAGCACTACTCCTTAACCACTGCGCTACCACACCCACTTTACCAAACTAAACTTTTATGAAGGTTTACCAGGTTCAGTCATTTCAACAATGCTACAAATGCTACAAATAAATTTTATGCAATTTAAACTGGGTTTATACAATTCCATTCACAAAACATTTTAGTGTAATTCTTTGACAGGGTTTTAACCATCATGTTCATTACAAAGTAGTAATAAAGTAATAACTAAAAAAAATCAGATAAATTATAGAATAGTTGAAGCAAAAACATTTATAGATCTCAATGTACATTTAACGTTTTGCTTACAGTGTGGGAAGGTTTGCTCCCTCCAAACATCTGAATTTGGTTATTAAAATAACTGTACTCTATATCCTACACACTTTGTGGCCTGGATAATTACCAAAAGTGTTTATTTTATTGCAGCTCAGACAAATATTAAAAAAAAGACAGGCATCACATATGAAGAAAAAAGAGGTTTGTAATGAGGACATCTAGATGCAAGTTTTTGAGGTACTGCATGTGTACATGAGATTTAGCATAAGTAACCTTAATATTAAATTCCAAAATCCCTTCTAAACAGTTTTGATTTACACTAGATTTTTATTTAATCAAATCTATACATTCAAAAGTACATTTGGACCAAACAATACAGTGAAATGAGTTTGAAGGTTAGTTATGATATTACATATGAGCCACCAAATATTGTTGATTACACTACTGGTTTTCTAATCATTGTTTTTTTTCCCTATAGACCAATTTTACAGCTTAAGCTAAATTAACGATTAATTTCAAATTATATCATCAGAAGAGTTTTGATATGATTTTTAGCGGAATAAATGATTTTCATACCCATCTAGTGATGTCCTGTTTAATACAAGTGAGCCAGAAATATAAACACACAGAATGTTGAGTTAGGCAAATCTCTGTGAATCTGGGAGTTTTGGTTACCTTAAACTTTCGATATCCTTATTTAATTTCCAATTTTTTATATAAAGAAAACTCAACATTTTAATGATTAAACTTTAAGTTGTATTAAAAGAATGATTAAAAGACTTTTTTCCTTTTTTTAGGTTAATTAAACGTAAGAGCACTGGGATAGGCTTTAGCATTACCAATAACCTTAATCAAGGGGTTGCACATTAACAATCAGAGGGCATGTCACCAATAATTGAAACAGAATTAATCTACTGTTGCTTTAACACACTTGGTTTTGAAGGTGATTATTAAATATCCTATGGAATCATGTCCACCACTAAAAAGAAAAAAAAAAGAAGGGATCTCAGAATTCTGACTTTATACCTCAGAATTCTGACTTTATATCTAGAATTCTGACCATCATGTCGGGCTGCGCACTGGCACAAATGCACATATACACACATAGATTGCAGTAAACTACATGCTTTCTATGTTTTTCTTAACATCCTAAATGGTTTACTTTTCACAGATCTTATTTTTAATAATCCCACATAAATGCACCATTTTAATGATTTACTGTTTGAAAGTTATTTACTGAATCATTAAAATTTAAAGTGTGTGTATGGTCAGTAAATCAAATATTTTATTTAACATTTATACTGTATATAATCATGTTTTTATGAACTATAAAAACAAATCCCTAACAGCAAGCACTCTTCTGCTTTGGTGTACCAACAACATGGCGGACAGTTTAAATGTTATTTACTGATTAGTTTAAACTTTTAAACTGTTAATAATTAAAACTGTGCATGAATGTGGTATTACTTTAAAATTCTGTAGCAGTAAACTATTTAGGATGCCCGTGCATGTGTGCTCATGCGCAGTCCAATGTGATATGAAGTCAGATTTCTTAGATAAAAAGCCCTAATTCTGAGATTAAAAGTCTGAATTCTTAGATAAGCCATTTTTTTTTCTTAGTGATGGAAATTGGTTTCCGTAAATATATACATACTGTGATTCATGTGTTAAACTGTGAACATAGTCTAGTTGCTCAAAGAGGCTTATTTACAAGTTTTCTTCATTTTAAAACAAAACAACTCGTAGCAGTTTTTTCCCCTGCCACTGTCAGCTTGCTCTTTAAAGGTTCAGGCTTAAAACACTGTAAAGCTGAGACAAGGCACAATTGTTAAAACAGCCATTTAATAAAATGTAATGCAAAAAAATCAGAATAATCAGATTAGCCAACGACTAGATGTAAATATATCATTTTTGAAAAGCCTGCTTTTATAACCACAAATTTCAGTTTAACTTAAGAACTGTTTAGTGTGGGGAATCTCATTACTCCGTTTTTACCTTTTGTTTCTGTTGGACAGTTTTGCACAAATGCTGGAACAGGGAATGACTTCCCACAAATGTATTTTGTTTTTTCATAAAAATGTGTATGCTATAAAATTGAAATGACATTATACAGAAACTTTCATTAATAAATGATGTTCCAACACGAACAGGATGTTGTAACAGGACCCTACAGATGAAGTGTGTAATAGCTTTAAAATGCTGCTACAGGTGAAATCAGAAAGAAGCAAATGACACCTGGATGCTAAGTTGGGGAATACAAGCTAAAGGGTATTAGTAAAGCATCGATGCTCATTTTCCTGTAATGTTGAGTTTGAGTAAAGTAACTCGACTATGTGTTGTTGGTTATCGTTTTTAATCGCACAAACACCTTTAAAGAGCTCGCGCCGATGGTCTACTTTTTAAAATAAAGAGGAGAATTATACCTTCCCACCAGTAGTGTTCGGCCACCAGGCGGTACGTGTCGTCCAGGGTGTGGTGAAGCGTCCCCGTCGTCTTCACGTGAAAAGCATTAATGAGCTGAAACCGCTTGTCTTCCGCCAACACCTCGCGGTACTGCACCTGGCCTCGCTCCAACTTTTTACGGTACAGAGAGCCGCAGATCATCTCGAAGAAGGGAGAGGAAGAGGCGGAGGAGGAAGAGGAGGCGCCTTTGAGGTAGCCGGTGAACTGCTGCTGTCTCTCCTTGGGACACCAATTGTCTTCGCCGGCGTCGTGCGCGCTGTACGAGCTCTCCCCAGCCATGTCTCCCGGTTTAAGCCTGATGGTGTAAAAGCGAAACCAGTCTTAGATCTCGTTTTGTTTCCGCGTTGTGTACAGGCGGGACAACATGGGGATAATCAGTAACTGCGTAGACAACCGAAATGAGGGATGCTCCGGAACTGTACTTAAGTGTTTTTTTAAGCATTTGGGGCAACCGGACCTTCCCGAACTCACTAACTTAGAAGTCGGGATTTACATCCCGGGACGATCAAATCTACAGATAAAGTCCGAATCCAAACTTTTATGGCGTCCAACAAACGCTAAAAAGGTTTGCTACTACGCATCACCCCTGTATGGATGTGAAGCAGTACTCTTGACTTTTCACCCGCTTAGCTTTACACACGCATTGTGAAAATGAGTTGCACACATATTATAGAACTTCCAACGTGCAGCTCAACTCTAAATAAGAAAGTGGGGCGGAATTAAAGATGTGAAGTCCGCATGTGACGTCTTTTGTATGAAATCGTACTGATGTTGTAACTTTTCGTCTTGTCGATGTTAAGCAATTGTCTCCGTGTCAGGAACTAAGGCTTTTTATTTGAATAATCTACACTCACACACATGACCGCTGTTGAAGGTCCAAATACGATCAAACAGCATCTACAGAGGTCCCGCTGAGCTCTGGTTACAGATGCGTTCACAAGCAGCTTAGCTCGGGTTTACTTGTGCTTTCTTTAACTCGGTAGCAGCACGCTGCGCCTCCTCATCGGCAGCATCGGAGTCCAAACACCTAGCTACGACTCTTCCATCGACATCGGAGCGCCAGATTCTTCCTCACGACGCCGTCGTTCGTCGTCACGCGCAATTCATCAGCACGGCGTGTTTCCGCGCTGCGTAATGTTCAGCAACACGGTCGAATAATCCGATTCCTTTTTAAAAAATTAAAGAAACAAAAAAACTCGCCACCTTCTGCTGGATAGCGTTTGTCAACCAAACTTTGCATGGACGCCCAAGATTGTCCCGCCTTCGCTTGACATCTATTAGTAGGTTCTTTAAAGAGCTGCTACTACTCGAGCTACGATTGGTCCATGCAGCTGCCATTTGACCAATCTTAACACAACGTTCTTTTTGAGATCAGGATAGGTTGTTGACGTCAACGCTACCCGGTTAAGTTGATCATTATGGAAATTAGAAACAAGGTGTCGCTGCGACGGGGTTTTCTCAGTGTTTCATCGAGGTTAAGAAAAAAAAACAAGTGAATACAAAAGCATCATTTTCACCTGATTTATCTATGATTAGCTCAGATTCTGAAATGCTTTTATTGTATCACCTATTTAACACATTAAATTCCTTAAAACGTAAACACGGTCATAAAGTAAAAGCTGAGATGTTTGTAACACGTGGCAAAATCATATTTATTAAAAACATGTTATTTGCCTAATATAAAATGTAACAACTGTATTAAACAACACCAGAACTTGTTTACGTGCTGTTAAAGATAATGGAAATTCCCAGTTCTACTGTCTAATATACGTAATAATCTAAATTAAATAGGGTGTAAATTAAACCTTTGTCAAAAAAGACTGCATTAAACACAACGCCGTTAATCACCTTTAAACATTGATTGATTTTGGTAACGTTCCTTTGACAATACAACAGTTGGAATCCACCGTTGTCCTTGATTAGATTACGTTAATCTTTTTAACTCTCACAGGTCCTTAATTAATGAGGCTTGGTATTAAATAGGAATGACTTTAAGCTCATTTTGTGTTATTGAAAGTATTTCTATGTAGATGTGACAGAGTTTTATATTTTTCATCAACTTTGCTCTGCTTTCATTAATAAAAAAGAAATCATTTAGTTTGCTATGATCTAATAATAAAACCCAGTTCCATGTTCCAGAAATACACTTCAAGCATTTTAGATGTCAAATTTAAAGAAGGCCTTTTTTTTGCTTATTACCAAGTACTTAATTAAATTAAGTCTTAGCTTTGGAAGTTGTAGATTATTTTCTAGGCTAATGAACACCCAGCAAAAAATAACCAAAAAAACATTCAATTTGTTAAATTTACAAACATTTTTTTTTCTGTAAAAACTTTAAAGAACAGTTGTAGGCTTTTGGTAAAATAAACAGCCTTGTGATCTGAAGGTCCCTGGTTCAATACATACACCAAGTGCTTTGGCTGAATTGCTCTTAAACAAGGCACCTAACCCTAACTGCTTTCCGGGTGGCATATACAAGGTTGCCCACAGCTTTGGGCACATATGTTCACCTCACTCAGTGTGTGTATACTGTATTTTTGTGTTTGCCTACACGGATGGGGTAGTTTGTTACAGGCGTTTTAATTTAAACAATTTTCTTTGTCATTTTCTCATGATTAATGGTAATGCTTCTAATAAAAAATGTTTAAATACTCTAAATATTAATACAGAATATAATATACTACTTATATTTACGATGTTAATACAGACTGAGCAAACCTGTAATTTCATAACAATAGCCAAACTTATAGCACCAAAAATGACTTAAGACATTTAAGATGAACACTCTTTAAATGTAATGCTTATTTAAAAGAATAATGCATCACATTTGCTAAACATTGTAAATATTTTGAGTATAAGCTTACACAAAAGGCATTGCATTACTTATTTCACTCAGTAAAACATTTTTAACATATGCCAGGCAAACAAATATGCACTTAAAACATTATATAAGGTGGCATGTAAAAGTGTAAGAACCTCTTGTAGAACAGTTTATGTGAATACTTTGTTCGTTTATAATGTAAAAATTAAAAAGGGAAGCTGCCAGGAACAGGAAGAAGTTTTGTAGAAATTAGAAAGCCTCCCACCTGGTTGTGAAATTTAAAATTGCTGTAGGAACCGCAAACCAAATCCTTGTTTAATTGAAGGATTTCCCAGGCAACAGAGAGAGAATGCACTGTTCTGATATTCTGAGCTTCGTGGAGGAGTCATTGGAGAAACATACAATTTAGTGTCCAGAATAAGCAAACCACAGTACAGTTGCAAAAGTAACAGGTATTAGGGTCCCATGCACTTTATTTTATTTTTTATTTGTTTGCATATTCTCGAAAAATATGCCAGATAGCCAATAAATTGTACATAGTGTACATATATAAAACTTTATGCTATATTTTGCCAATAATGGCAGCGTTTCTGGATCTTTTTATTTTGCGTTATATAGCTGTAACATGCCTTTATGGATTGCACAGTTGTATAAAGTAATATCCATTTTTTTTTCTTGAACGATACTGACGTCTTCCTGTACCACAGCTTGAAGATGGTGTCAGCTCATATATAATTTGTATTTGTTCACATTTGCATAAAACTGTTGCCTACAACTAATGGTATATACAGTATATTCACTCACCTGCTTTGACTTACATGTGAGTTTAGGTGACGTCACATTCCTATTCCATAGGGTTCAATATGATGTCGGTCCACCCTTTGCATCTAGAACTGGGAGGGCTGTCCTCAAGGTTTAGAAGTGTGTTTATGGGAATTTTTGACCATTCTTCCAGAAGTGCATTTGTGAGGTCACACACTGATGATGGAACACACTGATGAGAAGGCCCGGCTCTATGTTCTGTCGGGTTACGGTCATGACTCGGTCATGACTCGAAACAGTCCAGTCAAGTTCATCCATCCTATGCTTTGCATTGCACTTGGTGATGTTTGGCTTGGATGCAGCTGCTCGACCATGGAAACCCATTCCATGAAGCTCTCTGCACACTTTCTAAACTAATCTGAAAGCCACATGAAGTTTGGAGTTCTGTAGTGATTGAGTTTGCGGAAAGTTTTTCGACCTCTTTGCACTATGCGCATCAGCATCCGTTGACCCCGCTCCATCAATCTACGTAGCCTACTACTTTTTGGTAGCTGCAAATCCCAAACACTTCCATTTTCTTATATTATAATACAGCCGACAGTTGACTGTGGAACAACTGGATTTGGTGCACAGGTGACATCCTGTTACAGTTCCACACTGGAATTCACTAAGCTCCTGAGAGCAACCCATTTTTTCACAAATGTGTAACGGGGCGACCAGCCGCTAGGGGGAGGCAGCGGAGTTCTGGTCGAGCCCAGCGTCCCAGTGTGGAGACTACAA